>JABUQX010142565.1:0-2500 GCA_015478945.1 Trachelipus rathkii
TAACATCGTTTAGAAGGGAGAGGGGAGAGAACTGCATCCTGTGCTCTCCTCTCCCTTCACACATCAATTATTTTTTTTAAAAAAGTTAGTCAGCCGATTATAAATCGGCACTTCAAATATTTTTGCTATCGAAGGTAAAATCGATATTGATATGTGGTTTATCCCTTCTTCACGTTTTCTAGATTTATAAAGAAGGGTAGAACCCTGACCACCTTCAAGACAAGAGGAAACACATTTCTGGAGACACAATCATTATGAAATGGAACTGAAAGAAAAGAAATAATAATTAGGAAAGAAAAAAAGTTATCAAAATATTGATTAAATCTTATTGTGAGAAGGCATTTTTATATTTCCTAATTTACATAAAAATTTTTCTCAAAAAAAAAAAAAAAAAAAAAAAAAACACCTGAGTGTTGGCGGGGAGGCCCGTCGGAGGTTAGGTGTCCAAGACACGCCTTCGCTCCTCTTGGGAAGCTAAGCTTTCAGAGGTAAAATGATGGGTTTCCTTTTAGCCAATCGTGGTCTCGAGGTAACACTCTGGAGTACCATCTCAAGGGTAAGGGTTCAAACCCACCTAGGACCATTTGAAATATACAAATAATTGTTGCGTTTATTGCACAAACATCTTTGAATATCTATTAATGTCCGGTTAAAAATTACCCAGTGTTGCCCTGGACCCGAGGTTGGCGGGAGGCCCGTCGGAGGTTAGTTGTCCAAACTCCTCTTGGAAAGCTAGGGATTCAGAGGAAAAATAAGGTATTCAAATTAATTAAATTTCATAATTTTTATTCAAAAAAAGCAAATTTTTAAAAAATCCATAATAAATATGCCAGTACTGTAGATAAATATATATATATATATATATATTTTTTTCTATATAGAGAGATATATATATATATATATATATATATATATATATATATATATATATATATATATATATATATATATATATATATATTTATATATATATATATAAGGATGTAAATTGTCAAGAATAACACAATGCAACAAAAAAAATTTGTTTCGTCTGATTTTCATTGTTTTTATAGTGTTTTATGCAGATTCCAAATATATGTGTTTAGGTTTTCTCTAGCATCGACCGTTTTTATGTTACGACGGCATAAAGTAATTATTGGCATCTTCTCATTTTGTAGGGTCGTTACCGGCATCGCGCTGAGTAAAAGTCAGTTGCCATTAATGTTTTATGGGGATTGCATGCTTAAGAACATATATATATATATATATATATATATATATATATATATATATATATATATATATATATATATATATATATATATATATATATATATATATATATATATATACCGTTGTTTAACATTCTAGTGCAATGATATAATTGAAGGTAAGGTACCAAACTTAAATATCTTTTATAATTTTCAGAATATTAGTAATAATATAATAAACATTTATAAAATTGCAAGTAGACAGTGTAAAACGTTGGCAGATTCATTTTGTTATGTGTGTTGATATTATGTTAGTTCTAAGCACATTTCCACCAAAATTGTGAAGGAAACCAAGTATTGGATAGCGTACAGGCTCTACTTTGGTATGCCTATTGGTGATTAAGATAAGCACTGGGCACCTCATTATATGTGGAAGTTGTAAAACAACCCTAGAAGGATGGCTAAGAGGAACAAGAAAAGCAATGCCTTTGGCTATTCCCAGAATATGGCGAGAGCCAATGAATCACTATGATGACTGCTACTTCTGCATGGTGGATATTACAAAATATGGAAAGGTAAAGGAAGGCAATCTCTTCCATACCCAGATATTCCCTCATCCAGAGCCCCAGTTCCTCATAATGAAAACTACCCTATACCTTCACCACCCCTTCTGTAAGTAAAATTGTTTTATGACAAGTCCATGACATATAAAAGAAGAAACGTATGTTTCTACAAATATATATATATATATATATATATATATATATATATATATATATATATATATATATATATATATATATATATATATATATATATATATATATATATATATATATATATATTTTATATATATATATATATATATATAGCAGGTTTTTCTCTTTTCTTTTCTGGAAGATGATAAGCTCATTGAAACATGCTTAAATATGCTTAAATCCTTGAAATTGAAGGAAAAGATGAGCATAATTGAAAATGATGCCTGGTGTGCATTCCGTAATGTGGTTCAGGGATTTTTAGGAAATTGTAAAGATCCAAATTACAAAACAGCTGATAAAAATGCTCATTGATTGTTATAAAAAAAATGGGGTGCCGTATGTCATTAAAGGTGCGTTATTTACACTCGCATTTGGACTTTTTTCGAGAGAATTTAGGGGATGTAAGTGAAGAACATGGTGAAAGATTTCACCAGGATATTCAGACAATGGAAAGGCGATACCAGGGACGTTGGGATAGTGCCATGATGGGTGATTATATGTGGGTTTTGATAAGAGCAGACTTAGAATGCTTTGGGGATTTGCAGGAGAGCA
>JABUQX010142565.1:30000-32500 GCA_015478945.1 Trachelipus rathkii
ATTATTATTATATATAAGGCTATACATATATATATATATTATATTATATATTATAGGATAGCTTATTAATATATACATATATATATTATATATATATATACTTTTTGGGTGAATATATATGTATATATATATATATATATATATATATATATATATATATATATATATATATATATATATATATATATACCTACTTATTTCTTACTTACTTCCTCTCCCAGAAAGGATTTTCATCCTGTCAGTCGCGCGAGGGTCTTCCTCCAGACATCCCTTTCCTGGACCACTCCTCTTCTCTTCAACCATCCCATTGTCTGCATCTGGCATCTTTTTAGAGAATCCTCCACCGATTCGGTCCATCTCTTCTTCGGTCTACCCCTCGGTCTTCTTCCTTCCGGTGTCCACTCCCATCTTCTTTTCGGCATCCTGTCCGGCTGCATCCTCTCCAGATGCCCCCACCATCTCAATCTTCCCACATCCATCTTCAGTATAATCTTCTTCACTCCTACAGTTTCTCTGGTTACTTCGTTCCTTATTCTGTCTCTTCTGCTTCTTCCAGTCATTGTTCTCAGAGCTCTCATTTCCGCCGCTTGTATTCTGCTCTCCTCTCTTCTCGTAGTAGTCCACGTTTCGGCTCCGTACAGCAGCGTCGGGGTCAGTATACTTTCGAAGATTACCTTTTTAACATCCATTCCAACGTTTCCGTCCTTCATCAATGGGTACAATGCTCTCATAGCTTGTCCATATTTTTCCATTCTTCTAGTAATCTCTCCTCCACATCCTCCCTCTCTGTTAAAACATCCACCTAGATAAACGCAGGAATCCACCGCCTTCACCTCCTCCCCTCCTACCATCATCCTCATGCCTTCGTCGTTTCCTCCCGTTACCATTAATATCTCTGTTTTATGTACATTCATCTTCATCCCTGCCTCCTCCAACTCCTCCGCAAACAGCCTCACCACCTCCCGTATTTTCTCATCCTCTTCACTCCAACATGCTAGATCGTCCGCATACGCCATTATATCCCCATCAAAGACTCCCAATCTCTCCTTCACTTTACTTATTACTACATCTAAATATAATATGAACAATATAGGCGATAATACACTCCCTTGTTTAACTCCTGTTTTTACTTCGAACCATATATCATTTTCACTCTCCGTTCTGATGTTACAACTACATTTTTCGTACATACTCATTATTGCTTTCTTCAATCTTCCACTCACTCCATAATTTTCTTCCATGACTCTCCATAGTCTCTCCCTCGGTACAGAATCAAAAGCCTTTTGCAGATCAATAAACGCAACATAAAAACTCTTGCCGTATTCTAACATCTTCTCCATAACCATCCTTAGTGTAAACAGAAGATCTGTCGTTCCTCTTCCTCTTCTATACCCATGTTGCTCCTCTCCCAGTCTCGGCTCCACAATCACTCTCAACTTTCTTTCCAATATTCTTTCGTAGATTTTTGCCAGGTGGTCTATCAATGCAATTCCTCTATAGTTATCACAGTTGCTTGGATCTCCTTTACCTTTATATATTGGTATTATTATAGCTTTCCCCCATCTCTCCGGCACTTTTCCCTCTCTCCAACAAATGTTCAACAGGTTGAGAACTCTCTCCTTCAATTCCTCTCCTCCTTCCATCACCAATTCGACCGCCACTCCATCTTCTCCAGGCACTTTGCCCCTTTTCATCTTTTTTATAGCCTCCTCATATTCTTCCATTGTAATCTCTTCTTCCTCCTCCCTCTCCTCCTCCGCTTCTCCCCTGTCCGCCACCACTTCCTCTTGTGCTCCGTATTCTACGTTCAACAAGTCTTCATAGTGTTCCGTCCACCTTATATTCCTTTCTTCCGGTTTTACCAGAATCTCTCCATTTCTATCCTTTATGTTTCTGATTTTATTATTTAGTATTGTAAATGTACCAAAAAAACTTAAAATTTTAATTTTTATTTGTTTTATATAATAAGATCTATATATTTATAAATTTATTCATTTCTTATTTTATATTTATTTTTCTTTTTATTCTCATTTATATTTTTATATAAATATATTTTTTACATATATTCATATTCTTATTTCTATATATTTTTAAATATATTCATATTTTTTAAAATATTTATATATTTATTAAAATCGCATTTGAATATTCGTATATTTTTGAATATTTTTAAAATTTATCTTGTCATTTAATATATTAATTTTATTATGGAGTGAGATAGTAATATTTATTGTTATAAAATATACCTCCCACCCCGTACATATAAAAAGCAGCAGAATTGTCAAAATAATATTTAGTCACAATATAAAGTGAGGGTCCCAGGTTTGTAACTGGCCGGGTGAGAGAATGTGAGCTGTTCTCTCCTTGGGCTTGGCTTCGTCCTACTCGGACGTTAACGGAGTAAACCCCACTCCTAGATAAGGGCTCTGCCCTTGAGCGGTTATGTTTATCTGTATAAAAAAAACTAGTCTCTTAGAAGTTCCTTTTGACTTATTAACAA
>JABUQX010142566.1:0-2500 GCA_015478945.1 Trachelipus rathkii
ATACAAAACCCCGCTATTCACTCCTGTTATACACCTTCTTTCTCGCCTCTACCAAACTCACATTTCTCCTCCTTCAAACATTCGTTTAATGACCCAATCCACTTTTCGGCCCCAGCCGGTCGGTTCCCAACACATTCGCCACTATACATCCGCTTAACCAACCGACTATCATTCATCCTTTCCATATGACCAAACCATTCCCCAACATACTTTCATTTATTCTCATTTACTCCTTTCTTCACACCACCACTCTAATAAGTTCTATTCCTCACTTTATCAATTCTTTTCTCACACCTAGCACACCCTAAGATTGTCCATCCATCGGAACACATTGAACTTTAGATCTATACTTCATTCCAGACCATAGTCTCACTACTATACAATAACACAGGTAACAACGTACCCTCATGTAAGACCCTAGCACACTCAATACTTAGTCCCTTACATTCACCAACTCCATCAACGATTTAATTTCACCAGCCACCTTCCTGCCATTTTCACAACTTTTCCTACTACACTCTGCATCGTCCGTTCCCTTCTCGTCCAACATATACCCTAAAATATTTAAACTCAGACACTTTTGTTCCAGCTGCTCACCATCTAACATAACTTCATTGTAAATATATATATATATATAGTAAGAGATCTATATTTAGTAGAGACGATGTGTACAGATATCCATTGCCCTGAATCTATAAAGTCAGATATATATATATATATATATGTATATATATATATATATATATATATATATATATATATATATAGATATATATATATATATATAATTTATTATATATATATATATATATATAGCAGTAGTATATAGGTATATATATATATATATATATATATATATATATATATATATATATATATATATATATATAAATATATATATATATATATATATATATATATATATATATATATATATATATATATATATATATATATATATATATATATATTTTATTTATATATATAAAATAGTTATTTATCTTCATATATATATATATATATATATATATATATATATATATAGTTAGATAAGAGTTATATATATATATGAAAGTACAGATTATATATATATATATATATATATATATATATATATATATATATATATATATATATATATATATATATATATATATATATATATATATATATATATATGGTATTTGCCTTTACACACAGAACTGATTTAGATATTGCCTAGTTATTATAGTAATAATATAATTAATTAAAGATATAGATGAGGGTAATAGCCATTCAGTCTAAAAAATCAATTTTAATCTTATTTATTATAAATGGTACCATTAAAGGAGGTTGAGATTGGTTTTGGAAGTTTAATTATTAAAAAACAATAAGTCTTAGACTAAAAGTATAATTAGTTATAAAATTAAAATTATATTTCTTTATTATAACCAGTAAGAATTCTTAATAAGTAAACTATACTTTTTTCAAAAAGGTGCGGAACAAAAGAGCGGAAACTTTTTTGATCCGCACGTGCAAGTCCGCAATTTCCCGACGACTCCGCACTCTCCGCTAGTCCGCACTAATAGTCCGCCTCGGAGCGGACCAGCGCAATAGCGGACAAAAAGAGAGGGAGTGCCCACCTCTGATATATATATATATATATATATATATATAGATATATATATATATATTTATAGTAATATATATAGTTAAGATATAGTATATATATATATATATATATATATATATATATATATATATATATATATATATATATATATATATATATATATATATATATATATATATATATATATATTTATAACATCTGATGTGTCAATTCGATTTATAAACAGTTTCTATTTTAAAAAATTTTAAAATATAATTTTATTTTCATTAACATTGTGTAATTTGATAATTCAAAAAAATAAGTAATATATAAAATTAATAAAAAAGTTTAAATAATGTAATGCTGAAGTAAAATAATAAAATTAATAGGTAAATGAATGATTACAATATTATGTAGTAAAGAATTCATAATTTAAACAAAATCTAACCAGTATTAAAAGACTTGTCACAATCTAAATTTTCATTTAAGTCCGGTTTGAGATATCAACACACAAGGATTCTAACAACTGAAGATCGATACTTTGTTTGGCCCAATATTCCAAAAAACTCGTATTCTGGGATATGATGATTTTTCTGAAGAGAACGAGCATTTATAGCTGAATAAAGAGGATGATTTAAATGGTCTACTGTTCTAAATGAAATACTTTTATGCTCAGCAATAGGTGTGGAAAGTCTTCGTACCCTCTTTCATCGCAGTCACCGAATTTGCATTGATATATTACTGATGAGAATAAAGGTAAAGGGAGTTTATCTTTAAATTTAAAATATTTCCCAATTTTGTTTTCACTCTTAAATAAATATTAACTAGTCTTTGAATTGTGGAAAGTTTGATTTAAACCCCATGGTCGAGTTTTACTTTGAATAATATATATATATATATATATATATA
>JABUQX010142566.1:25000-27500 GCA_015478945.1 Trachelipus rathkii
CTTCTCATAGATTCTCTCTTTAATCTTCTGACATTCTCATTTTAAGACTCTCTCTCTCTCTCTCTCTCTCTCTCTCTCTCTCTCTCTCTCTCTCTCTCTCTCTCTCTCTCTCTCTCTCTCTCTCTCTCTCTCTCTCTCATATACAAGCATAATGAATAAATCCATATTTACATATATTCTCACACATACATACATACATACATATATACATACATAAATTTTCCATGTTTCTTTTTTTTTTTAAGACATGATATTCTTTATTTACCTGCATCGTTGTCACAGCTAAAAACTCCCCAAAGCAAACATCTCAAAAAATGAAGGCATTGTTGCAAATAAAAGGGGCTACAAAAGAAATGAAAACGAAGATTATGCATAAAATATGAGCGTATTAGCAAGGGCTCTTCTGCCTTATTTATTCCCTGTTGCTAAAAGGAAAGTAGAAGTAAAACTCGTATGAAAAGGTACGATAATTGCTAGCTCGTACACGTAGTCACACAAATATACAAGCGCACACATGCCCTCGCGCGCGCGCACACACACACATATCATATATATATATATATATATATATATATATATATATATATATATATATATATATATATATATATATATATTGCTATATATATATATATATATATATATATATATATATATATATATATATATATATATATATATATATATATATATATATAAATATATATATATATATATATATATATATATATATATATATATATATATATATATATATATATATATATATATATATATATATATATATAAGTGTATATGGACTCAATTTCTTTAAAGGGATGTTAACCATTATTGGGACCGACCAGGGGCTGGCCCCAACCCCGGCTAATAGCCAACCATTTTAGCGACCCGGCCCCAGCTATTGGCCAAAAAATCAGAAAAAACCGGGGTTTTCTACCGGGGTTAACTGTAAATTTACACTAAATAATAGAGGGTTAAATCAAACAAAATAAAAAAATATATTTTAATTCCATTACTCCTTTGTTATAAATTGATGCAAAATATATAAACATACCTAAATATAATCAAATTTTTTTTGGTATTTACTATGATTTCAAATTAAAATTGAGGCCAAATTATAATTTTTCCGAGTTTTTAACATAAAAATATTCGAAATTTGATATATCAAACAAATTCGGAAAAGGAAATAAATATAATTGTTAAAATATTAATGTATTTATTTATTTAAAGTAAATATCTTCAAAAAAATCAAATATTTTCAGAAATCTCTTTTCAAAATTATTTATTTAATTGAATTAATATATATATATATATATATATATATATATATATATATATATATATATATATATATATATATAAAAATAATATAAATTTTTTTATATATATATAACTATATATATATATATATATATATATATATATATATATATATATATATATATATATATATATATAACAACTTATATATATATATAATAAATAAATATATAAGAGTTTTTACTTCAACTCACTCTATTAATGTAAAGAACAAAGTAATTTAAAACCACTAAGAAATAAACAGGGGAATTAAAATTTCTTTAAAAAAATTAAGAAGTTTACGTTTCGAGACTTTAACTCAGTCTCCTCCTCAGAACTAACAATGAAAATAAATTTAATTTTAACAAAATTAATAAAAACTAAAAATAAAAAGTAAAATTATATACAAGTAAAAGAACAAAAGGCGACAAAAAATTGATTCACTTTCTTTATGATGTTAAAGTGTCCCATTTAGACCTATTATATCTGCGCGAAATGATGTTTTTTCTAAATTAAATAAGTGGCTGGCCTCTTTTCTCTCTCCCTTATTAGGCACAGTATCTTCCACACATATAAAAAATGCCAAGGACTTTATAGACAAAATAGGCAGATTCATTCCTTTTAATCATTGTTTAACTAGTTTTGACGTTACTAGTCTGTTTACCAATGTTCCTATTCCACAACTTTTGGAATTTTTGTCCAATTTTTTGTTACCTCATATGGTCCCTATTCCCATACCCAAATTTATTAATTGTTTACAAATTTGTATGTCCCAAAATGTATTTACTTTTCATAATAATTTTTATCGACAAATATTTGGTGCAAGTATGGGTGGTAGTTTGAGTCCTATCTTAGCCAATTTATATATGAAATATTTTGAAACCAGACTCCTTCCACAGGCCCCCCTATATTCTCAAGTAATTTCATGGAAAAGATATGTTGATGACGTCATTACCATAGTACCTACTTCTTTTCCATTTGATCGATTTTTATTACAAATTAATAATTTAACCCCAACTATCAAGTTTACCTATGAATTACAAGTTGATGGATGCATTCCTTTTTTAGACATTTTAATAATACAAACTGGAACTCTTTTATCATTTAAAGTTTATCGTAAACCCACACATACTAACCAATTGCTTCATTTTTTTCTTCTCATCCTCTCTACATTAAAAATAATATTATTTTTAATATGCTT
>JABUQX010142566.1:32500-34341 GCA_015478945.1 Trachelipus rathkii
ATGCAAGGTTATGTTACATTAAGTATGTTATTTTAAGTTACGTTGGGTAGAAATTAAACTTTTTTTAATATTTTAAAAGGTGTAAGGCTCTTTTATTGCAATACAGATTTATTTTGACTCAATACAGTTTTATTTTGATTTTTGTCAAATGTGTTCTGATTCATGCAATCGATAGCGATATGGATATGGACAGGGATGAAAGACATGATCCTTTTGTTCAATAGGTGTCTAAATACGTTGTATGTGATTCATTTGTCTTTTTTTAAAATAAGTATTAACATATATCTCTAAATTTTACCTCAATCATATCATAATAATCGTAATCTAGTTTTTAAATAATTTATTCTGAATACTATTATGTTATTAAATCCATTTATGGTTAATTTGTAGCACAATAAAGCAAACTTAGCAGACATGTTTACAACTTATATAATCCACATATACAGAATTCAAATAGTTCTATACTCTTTAGAAGATATTTGGAAATGCACTCCTACGTAAAAAGGCTGGATATACTAGGCCTTAGAGTAGGTCACAAAGTGGCCAGCTTTTTCCAAATGCCGTCTTTGTTCTTTTCTATAATCTTTCACCCATTTAAAATATTTTCTGACGGTAAATAGGTGCTAACTCATATCATAGTTTAAAATCAACGTAATCAAAATGATACGCTAGAATCGTAATAACTATCAAACCGTATATATATATATATATATATATATATATATATATATATATATATATATATATATATATATATATATATATATATATATATATATATATATATATATATATATATATATATATATATATATATATATATATATATATATATATATACTTTATATATATCTCTTCTTTCTATAATATATATATATATATATATATACTCTAACTGCTATATATATATATATACCCGAATATATATATATATACTTATATATATATACTTATATATATATATATATATATATATACATATATATATATATATATATATATATATGATAATATAACTATATATATATATATAACAAAAGCTCCCAGGAGGTTTCACCCTGTCAGTTGGTCAGCATCTTCGCCTTACGGCCCCGACTCCTCAACCCTAAAACACTCCTGAAAACCTTTCTCGGCTCTGGGTTCGCCGCCAGTCCTCGAGTTAGACACTCTCAGGTAGGGTTTTCGCCCTTTCAGTAAACTATCTTCCCCATTACTCAAACTCTTCCAGAGCTCTCCAGAGGATCCTGCTTCTAGGCTCATAAGATTCCAACGCTGGTCCAAAGTAGTACAAAAACGAAGGTAGGACCGGGTTGCTAGCCCCTGTCGCCCTGTATCGCAGAAGTCTTCATATTATTGACAAGCTGGCTTGAAACTCCAACACTAGACAGAAATCACTTTCAAAGTAGCTTCTTTATTTTTAAATCCAAATTCTATTTAAATAAATTGTTCAGTTTGTAAAAAACCCTAGATTTAAAATTTTGTTGCTCCTCCCCTTGGGTCCGATAAAAAAAATTAATTTTGTTTTGTTTATAATCTGATTTTATTTCGAAGGTTTTTCATTCAATAAAAAGTTTTAAAATGTTTTATACGAAGTTTTGATAGAATTTTGTTAGTTGATCCTAAATAACCTCTGGTTTCAACAAACTTAGAGCATCTTTCGTTGGACAAAGAAACCTTTTAAAATTTTCTTTAAATAGTCTGTTCAAGATTTCAGCATTCCTCTTTAGTCTCTTCTCTAGTTCTTCTCTTTTCTTCTTTTACCTTCTTTCCCTGCAGTTTTTAGTGCGTCCAACTCCGACGACAGTTAGCAATATATCAATTCAGTATAATCATTCAGATCT
>JABUQX010142567.1:0-2500 GCA_015478945.1 Trachelipus rathkii
TACGTACTTCGTTCCAGTCAATTTGGGTGTTTAACCGTTTTCGCATTTATCATTGAAGCAACGCGTTTTCATTGCCACTTCAATATATATATATATATATATATAAATATATTAAATTAATGAAGTTATATTTCTACCAGAATGTATGTTTCGGATAGGACTTGAAACAGTAAAACCCTACAGTAAGACAATAAAGCAGTAAAGACATAGCGCATAGCCAGGGTGAAGGGAGGGCCCCTCTGGGGCTATTTGCGCTACTGCCTTATTGAGTTATAGCTTTAAGGTAGAAAAAATATGTTTTTATTACAAAAATTTAACAGTGAACAAGGGTTTTGTATAAATAATAAAAAAAAAATTAAGAAAGTTTAAGTATAAAATAAAATAACTGTTTCATAGTACAGAAAACGGATTACTTGAAAAGAAAATACAAAGTAATGTAAACATTTTTATTAAAAAAAAAAAAATGTATATTAACGTTACAACTACGAAATATATTTAGCGTTCGCGCAGTAATATTGCGCCTGCGGGCGCTCGCGTCGTTTCCGGGCCGGGGCGCGCCTGCGGGCGCGGGGCAACCTCGCGTTCGGTCATGCCAACCCTGCGATCGTTTAGAGAGTTGAAACCGTGATTCAGCATAATGCATCTTCCTCACCGCTTTTTCTTCTTTTTTCAGTAGAAACCCCTGAAGAGGGGTTCTCAGACTCATTTGAGAGTTTTGGGAACCTCAAAAATGAGATCTATGTTATTAAAAACATATATAAGTACACTAATATCAGGATGTTAAGTACATTTTACTAATTCGGTACCGCACCGGTTCCACACCAATTTACCGGTACCGGTACCTACACATACAATCACTCATTTGATCCGCCATGCGAGACCTTCTTCTTTTTCCTTCTTCTTCTTTTCCTACATCCATCTTCTTTCGTCTTCTTCTAAGCTTTTCTTCTTTTTTCAGGGGGACCCCTTCTAGAGGTCTCGAACTCATTTAGGGTTCTGAAACCCCGAAAAATGAGTTCTACACCTATGAAAACATAGATGTAGACACCTCATTTGTTCTAATATGTAGCTGGAGCCAGAATTCCATTCTGGCACCGCAACCACCAGCTCCGGCTCCGGCCCCATATGGTTCGCCAAATAATTTAACATAGCCATTCTATTTCATTTATTCTCTTCTATACACTCACCAAATTTCAGCTTTCTAAGTCCATTTTTAAAATTTAAGGGGGGCGGGGACCCCACCCCCCTTTGACGTAGCGACTTGAAACATTGGATACAACAATGTTGCAACATATAAAGGAAGACATACCAAGTTTGAAGAAGATACGATGACTCTAACACCTCTTTTGCTAAGATATGTCATTTTGTCTCATTTCTTGCCCCATAAATGACCCCCGGCTGGGGCCATGGGGACTCTGGCGTTCGGGAAAGTAACTACGGGAATCTTATTTTTGAGACATTCTACCCCTGTTTGACACCCGTCATGATAGGTTTTTGACGAAGGGTACGCCATCTACGAAAAACGCATGTTGGTGCGTTCTAAAAACGCAACGGCTGAAACGCCACGCTCGGCAATAGCGGCAATCGACTCGGCATACCTCAAAACATACTAGACAACACCGAGCTCGGCTTCATAGCTCAAGAAACAAAAATGTTAGCACAGCTGTGTTAGAAAAGGCTAGAAAAGGGGGGTGGGGTAATAACTCATAGAAGGAAGCATCCTAGCACCTTCTAATACACACCAATCGACTCCCCGTACCCTATAACCTAGGGGTAGGCACTAATACCGGGTGTATTCGATGACGTAGGACATGTCATGCTAGAAAAGGCTAGAAAAGGGGGGTAGGGTAATAACTCATAGAAGGAAGCATCCTAGCACCTTCTAATGTACACCAATCGACTCCCCGTACCCAATAACCTAGGGTTAGACACTAAGACCGGTGTATTCTACAATATAGGTCGGCACGTGCTAGAAGCTAGAATATATAGCCTATATCATATAGCCTATAGCCTATATCCTATAACCTATAGCCTATATCCTATAGGATATAGCCTATAGCCTATAGGAACATGTGACCTTTTCTCCCTCGGCGGCATCCTTTGAAGTCTCTCTATTCTTCGCCTCCTTATCAGTTTTGTGGTTTGTGGTTAGATAACTTGCGTCCCAATTCTCATTAGTATACTACTGAGTAGCCTACGTTTTATTATAACCATTTAATTAATTATAATTCAGGAATTATATAATGGGAAAGATTTGACTAAGTTATAACCGAAACTATTAATTATAATATCGATTTCGGTCTTTAATTAAACTTCGAAGCTATAGTGACATGCAGTTAAACAGATTCAATACAAGAAATAATAATAATAATAAATAATCAATCAAAATCAAATCAAAAAAATGTTTATTCAAATAAGAAAAATTACATTATTTACAATTACAATATTTAACAATTTAGTTATACCAATTAATTATAATAACCAAAAATAATTTCCCTAG
>JABUQX010142567.1:15000-17500 GCA_015478945.1 Trachelipus rathkii
GGGTATATAAAATTTATAATTTTCAGCTAATTTTGACCAAATAAAAGGAAACCACAGCTTTTTCTGACCTCTAAAACTTTGTTTCCGGGTGTTTTTCTGTCTGTAGTCATTTCTTCTTTTCTTTTTCATTTTTTGAAAACCTATGTTTTTAATATTTTCTATTCACGTCTTGCAATTTTTTTTTTCGAAATGACTTCAAACTTGAAATACACAAAGATGGGTCTATTACCTAAACCCTAAATAATTTATAACGTGAAATATTGATTTTTGACTATAGTTCCCATCAGTGGTAGAATTTGAAACCTATTTTTGGTTTTGAAATTGAAAAATTGCAATAATTTTTTTCTGGTCATAGGAACAGGATGAAATTTTCAGGGCATATGTGGTCTGGGGGAAATACACATTATTTATTTATATAATTTTTTTTTGTAAATGCAATAGTTTTGGATTTGTCCTTGAAAGAAATCTTCAAAAAAAATTTTTTTGGAAATTATAAATTTTTTTTTTTTTGAGCATACAAAAAGATTATTTAAGTAAAAAACTGTATCTTCCCTGACTCGAAAATTTTATGCTGACCGGATAAGTAAAAACAAAATAATATATCAATATTTCACTTTTTCAAAATATTTTATTATTTGAAAAAGTGAAATATTGAGATATTCTTTTTATACTCATCCGATCAACATAAAATTTTCAGAGCGTATATAGTCGTGGAAGATACACTTTTTTTTTTTAGATAATTTAGAAAAAAAATTTTGGTACGCTCAAAAAAAAAAATTTTTTTTTTCAATTTCCCCCAAAAATTTTTGAATATTTGTTTCAAGGACAAATTCAAAACTATTTCATATACAAAACATTATCTAAATAAAAAATGTGTATCTCTCCCGACTACATATGCCCTGAAAATTTCATCATGATCCAATGAACAGAAAAAGAAATCGCATTTTTTCAATTTAAAAAAAAAAAAAAAAATTGTAATCGCCATTTGATGGGAACTGGGGTCGAAAATCAATTTTCACGTTTTAAATTATCTAGGTAATAAACATATTTTTATATATTTGAAGTTTAAAGTCATTTCGAAAAAATTGTAGGATATGAATCGAAAAATGTCAAAAACACAGGTTTTCGAAAATGAAAAACAAAAGAAATTTGAACATGAAAACACTCGAAAACGACGTTTTAGAGTTCAGAAAAAGCTACGGTTTGATTTTTACTTAGCCAAAATTGGCTGAAAATTAAGAATTTTATGTCCATTTCCAGTTTGGAGCTAAAATGGGGCCAGCCAGGAGCAAAAAAAAAAAAAGAGTTGCGGAGCTCCCTAGGCTCCGAATAGCATTGTTAAGGCCCGCGTACACTTAAGTTTTTGTATGACGATAAGTTTGGTCAAATAAATTATAAGTTAAACATTATGTACGGACGGACGATTTACTTGAAATGAATGAAGTTTGACAACCTTCCCAAAATTTTATAAATTCGATCTTCAATCCATTGTCTCTACAAAACTAAATAAAATCTTTGCTGATAAAACTGAATAGTGTGGACGTGAGAGTTTGCAGCGGTTTGCTTGACGATAAGTTTTTATCAAGTAAATGAGTGAAAACTCTCGCGTCAAACAATATTCAGTTTTATCTGCAAACTTCTGCTTAGCTTCGTAGTGAAAGTCCAGATCATCAAACTTTTTGGAGGTTGTCTAACTTTATCAGTTCAAGTAAATCGTCAGTTTTTAAGTCCACAGACAATGTTTTACTTGATACAATTTAGTTAATCAAACTTATCATCAAGCAAATAGTTAAGTGTAGACAGGACTTTATGAAGAAAAGTTTAGCTACACCTTAGTATAGGAGGCAACAGGGCTGTGGGATCGATTATAAGATAAACCACAATTTGTGGTTTCCACAAATATTCACATCCTCCTGTATTGTGGGCCTGTCACCTAAGTGTTCATTTGCTGTTAGGCAAACAGACGTCTCCGTTACCGACGTTAGAATACCTGTCATAGAAATGATAATTAATCTACCGTCATATCCGCTTAACATTTTCGATATATATATATATATATATATATATATATATATATATATATATATATATATATATATATATATATATATATATATATATATATATATATATATATATATAGCATAATATATATATATAAATAATATAAATTCTGTCAAATATATATATATATATATATATAATAACTATATATATATAATATATATATATATATAATAATATATATATACATATATATATATAATAACTATATATATATATCTTATATATATATATATATATATATATATATATATATATATAATATATATATATATATATATATATATATATATATATAATTAAAATACCTACCTTGTCCTTGGTTATTTCGAGACGTTATGAATAATAGTAAGAAAAAAAAAAAAGAAATACTGTCAATTTTCGCTAATTATCTATTATTATTTAAATTAATATATTTTAATATTTATTTTCTTTT
>JABUQX010142568.1:7500-12500 GCA_015478945.1 Trachelipus rathkii
AGAACCAACTGACCACTCCATGTTATACCTTTGTCTCGGGGACAGCAGGGCCCCCCGAAGAACTTTTACCAAAGGCGGGATTAACCACAGCGATCATGCCCGGTGTAGGAGGAACGATGTCATGGGAGCCTCTGTTGGACCCCAAAAAATACTGTTTCCTCCACCACACATAAAATCAGGCCTCATGGAACAGCTTGTCACTGCTCTAGATTAGGAGTCTTCAGCCTTCATCTACCTGCAAGGCTTCTTCCCTAAGCTGTCTGAGGCAAAGGTAAAAAGCTGGTGTCTTTGTCGGACCACAAATAAAAAAGATCATAGAGTGCAAGGAATTCCCGAAGAAGCTGACTAGAACAGAAAAAAAGCAGCTTGGAATAGTTTTGTTGCAGTGGTTCGTGGCTTCCTTGGGAATCGCAAGGACGAAAACTATGAGGAGCTTGTTGAGACCTCGGTCAGGAATAACGGCAAAATGGGCTGCAGGATGTCACTCAAAGTCAATATCCTTGATGCTCATCTTTCTAAATTTAAGGAGAATATGGGGGCGTATTCACAGGAGCATGGCGAGCGATTTCACCACGATATTCTGGATTTTGAACGCCGCTACCAAGGATCATAAAAAGAAAACATAATTGGAGACTATATTTGGGGGTTGATTCGTTAAAGCAACTTACCGTATAAGCGTAAATCCAGAAAAACTTCTCACTTATAAATAGTTCGAGGTCTCTGTTATGTAAACTAAGAATAAATAAATGCTAATTTTGAGTTATATGTCTTTTTTTTTACTTTGTGTAACCGAGAATGATTATATTCACCATTATTTATAACGGAATTGATAAATTTGTGAAATATCATTATCCTGGTCATAAAATCAAAGTTTAGAGGAAATATTAGCCATTTTCTATATCTTCTAAGTATAAGAAAATAGGAAATCACAGTTGTTGCCCAAAAACAGAAAATATTTTTACATAGTGAATTATCGAACAGACGATATTATTGAAAAAATATCGTTATCAATGGAGACCTTATGACCCCTGGGGATCCCTAGCGCATTTGAAAAAGGACCTTATGACCCTTGGGGATCCCTGTCGCATTTAAAAGTGAACCTTATGACCCTCGGACATCTCTTTCGCATCTGAAAAGGGACCATATGATACCTTTGGATATCTGCTCATTTGAAAGGGAACCTTATGATCCCTGGGATTCTGGAGCATTTGAAAGTGGACTTTATGACCTCCGGAGATCCCTGGCTCACTTGAAATGGGACCTTATGACCCTTATCGCGATAATACCCACCTATGGTAATGGGATAGTGATAGTGATAGTGATAGTAATTAGTGTTAATAACGTTATTGTTAATAGTTAGTGATCGTAATATTGTCAATAATAATTAATGTTAAAATTAATGTTATTGATGGCAGTGTTAGTGTTGTAATATTGCTAATGATATCTACGTTAATTTTAATGTTAGTGATGATAATGGTAATGATGGCAGTGATATATATATATATATATATATATATATATATATATATATATATATATATATATATATATATATATATATATATATATATATATATATATATATATATATATATATATATATATATATATATATATGTACGCAGGATGATGTCTTTAATTATTAGCAGGTAATCAAATTAATCACCTGCGGTACAACTATTAATAAGAAGGTATATAAAAGGTGATAGTCTTTTCATTTCTTTATTTAACATCCCCTTTCTTGTTTTGATCACAGAATATAATATAATTTTCTTTATTATAAAAATCAATGGCATGTTTATATAACAACACACAAATAATTGTTTTTTCTTTGATTTCCATTAATTATATAAATTTTCTTGGAACAGTTTGCAGAGTGGGAAGCATATTGCTCCATGATCTCTACTAAGATCTTAATCACAATTCTTTATATTATATATTTTATTTATATCACTTAGGATTAATTCAGTTTCTTAAATAAGAAACTTTGCAAGAGATCTTTTATAGGGACATTAATATTTATGATAGTATTCACCTTATTAGGTTATATATTTTAATATAAAATAAAGATCGTGTAAGGGCGAGGCCCTTTAACACGTCTTCTCAGCACTGATCTCGTTGGCTGAACTCCCGACTGCTCCTCGGGCTCGCATTTAGAAAATGCCAACTGGTAGAAAAGCCAGGCTATTATTGGGCAGTTAGATTTTAAATCAAATAAGAAACTAAAGCATTTATGTACGATTTTATAATATGTAGGCCATTTTTAGTTTACATAAATACACATCACCTTCTTAGAGACATTGTTTACAAGTTTTCTTACAATAGCTTTTGCCTCCAAAATGAGTTCTAGCTTCACAATTGCAATATAGATTTTAAAGCCATTATTTTATAGTACTGTTCAGTCAGTACACACACACACACCTACACACACACACACACACACACACACACACATATATATATATATATATATATATATATATATATATATATATATATATATATATATATATATATATATATATATATATATATATATATATTTATATATATATATATATATCTTTCTTCTTTCTTTATCTACCTCTTTTTCCCAACACTGGGAGTAAGGTGCGCTACAAGCATCGGAAAGGAAAAGCAGTAGGAGAGTATGACAAATGTCGGAAAAGAAAGCCCAGCCTTACCGCCCCCTCTGTACCATTAATTAGTGAAACTCGTCACAGACAGAAAATCCACCCTAGAGCTTCATGGGACCGCGACGGCCCCTCACTAGTAAATCGTCAATGTAAGGGTTCATCCCTTGGCCCAGGTGGCCACAACCATGCCCCCATACAAAATCCCGCCATTCTCTCCTATCATGAACCTTTATTCTCGCCTCTGTCAAATCCTGCATTTCTCTCCTTCAGACATTCGTTCACCGACTCGATTCCACTTCTCTTCGGTCTCCCAGCCGGTCGGTTCCCAACACACCACCACTATACATCCGCTTAACCAACCGACTATCATCTTCATCCTTTCCACATGACCAAACCATCTCAACATACTTTCATTTATTCTCTCTCATTTACCCCTTCACACCACACAGCTCTAATAAGTTCATTCCTCATTTTATTAATTCTTCTCACACCTAGCATGCCCTAAGATTGTCCATCTGAACACATTGAACTTTTTAGATCTATACTTCTTATTCTATATAGCAGCATATAGCATATATAGTATATATATATATATTATTACATATATTATTATAATATTATATATATATTATTATGTTATATATTATATATATATATATATATATTATATATATATATATATATATATATATATATTATTATAACATATTATTATTATAGTTATATATATATATTATTATTATATATATTATTGGTTATTATATTATATATATACATATATATATATTATTATTATTATTATTATATTATAAATAAACATATTATATATATATTCTATATATATATATTATATATTATTATTATATATTATTAATATTATTTATATATATATATGCTACTATGTATTATTATTATTATTATTATTATTATTATATATATATATATCTTATTATTTAAGGAAATATATACACATTTGGCTGTACATAGAGCCAAATGATATATATATTATTTTTATATTATTCTATTATGTTATATATATATATTATATATATATATATTATATATATATTATATTTTATATATATTTTATGTTATATATATACATATATATATATATATATATATGTTATTATTTTTATAAATATATTAGAGTTATATATTATTATTATATATATTATGAAATATATTATATATATATATATATTAGTTCTTATTATTACACTTTATATTAGTATTATTATATATATATATATATATATATATATATATATTATATTATATATATATATATATATATATATATATTATATATATATATATATATATATATTGTGTATATACGTGTATATTATGTATGTATGTATGTATATATGTATGTATGTATGTATGTATGTATGTATGTATGTATGTATGTATGTATGTATGTATGTATGTATGTATGTATGTATGTATATTTTGTATGTATGTATGTATGTATGTATGTATTTCTATTTTTTATGTATTTTATATTTATTTACATAAAAGCGCCCGGTAGCTCAGTGGTCGAGCACTCGCCAAATAAAGTGAGGGTCCGGAACACTGAAATTGTTTACCTAACAACACCAGTCACATGACGACAACTTTCCAGTCCTTCAAAACTGTCCAATAAAATCACCATGACATCTGCATGGTAATTTAGGCAATTAATTTCCATTAAATTATGTAGTTAT
The DNA here is from genome assembly GCA_015478945.1 of Trachelipus rathkii. Lineage (NCBI taxonomy): Eukaryota > Metazoa > Arthropoda > Malacostraca > Isopoda > Trachelipodidae > Trachelipus > Trachelipus rathkii. The sequence continues at coordinate 11,846 of JABUQX010142568.1, forward strand.
CTAATTAAAAAGAATAATTACGCGAAAGCTGATTAGGACTTGAATCTCTTATTGGAATTTTATTATCAGTGTTACACAAAATTGATAAAATATTAATTAATTATTTTTGAATATTTGTTAATCTTCCTAAATTGAATATATATATATATATATATATATATATATATATATATATATATATATATATATATATATATATATATATATATATATATATAGAACTTGTCCTTTAAAAGGAAGTTAACCAGATATATATCGAACGAACGATGTAATCGATTTTTTTTCGATTATTTCAAGGCAATAGAGCGTCAAAGTTGCCAATAACAGTTTTTTTTTTTAACTAAAGGAATACCCAAGATTAAATCGCAAAGATGGAAAGAGTCAGGGTCTCTCGGCCTCAGCGGGGGACGACGGGGGACGAAGTCCCACTTGAACCCTCTCTCCCACGGTCGGTCCTCTAAAAAATAATTAAAAAAAAAATAAAAAAAAAATTAAAATATAAAATTAACATGATAAAAAAAAGCAACTTGTGGTAACTCTAGCGCTCCTTCTATTGGAGTTTTAGCTAACACGTGACACTGCAGGGTTGCACGAGTAGCGTTCGGCGATTTTCGATATCATGTCTTTTTATGTAACTTCCTTTTAAAGGAGTAGT
>JABUQX010142568.1:20000-24671 GCA_015478945.1 Trachelipus rathkii
AAGAAGAAATGCATGAAATGCAAAACAGAAGAAGAAGAGAAGAAGAAAGGAAGAAGGAGGAAAGAAGGATGAAGGAGGAAGGAAGAAGAATGAGGAAGGAGGAGTCTGACACAGAGGAGTAGGAGTTGACAGCTGCACCGGTGCTGGCTCCGGTGCAGTGCCGAGTTATTAAATATTTGTGTAATGATACAATATTGATGTCTTTATATATGTTATTGGGCCTGTAGATTTCGAAAATAATGGTTTCAGTACCATCAAGAAAAGATAAAAATAAAAATAAATAAATAAATAAATAAATAAATAAATAAAATTTCTTATTCTTTTTATGTTTATAACTCATAAATTTACGTTTTTACATACCTTAAATCTTTAAATCAGTAAATCAAGCCACCCAACCTACCCTCCTGTCCAGTCGTGATCTATTGATCTATTGATCTATTGATCTATTGATTTAAGTCAAATTTTTACTAAAATTGTCATGTTTTACATACCCTAAAGCAGTAAAGCAGTAAATCAAATCACCATCCAACCACCCTCCTGTCCAGTCGTGATCTATTGATCTATTGATCTATTGATTTATTGATCTATTGATTTATTGATCTATTGATCTATTGATCTATTGATCTATTGATTTGTCAAATTTTTAGTAAAATTGTAACGTTTTTAAATTGTAACGATCTATTGATTTGTCAAATTTTTACTAAAATTGTAACGTTTTACATACCCTAAATCAGTAAATCAGTAAATCAAACCACCATCCCACCACCCTCCTGTCCAGTTGTGATCTATTGATCTATTGATCTATTGATCTATTGATCTATTGATCTATTGATTCAAGTCAAATTTTTACTAAAATTGTCATGTTTTACATACCCTAAAGCAGTAAATCAGTAAATCAAACCACCATCCAGCCACCCTCCTGTCCATCCTTGATCTATGGATCTATTGATCTATTGATTCAAGTCACATTTCGAGTATCATTTTGGATAAACATAACACAAAAACAAATTCTTTATACACTGATTAGCGAATATATGCTAACGTAACAAAGTTTTCACATTAATAAAGCAAACATAGTATCAACTGAACTACGATTATAATGTACAACGACAAACCTAACATACCTTATAAGTCCGAATAAGCAGTCAACATTAACAAAGTTCCACACTTAACACCAGTAAAGTAACTAACATTGCATGCAAAGCGTAACCTATTCTTACTTTTTCAAGCATATCTCTAACATATTAACGTTAATCTTACACTGACACAGTAACATTTAGCAAAAAATGGATCATAATCTTGTCCGATTATCATACTGATCAACGAATATACTCTAACGTAATAAAGTTTCCACATCAATAAAGCTAACATTGCGTAACATGAACTAAGAAAATAATGTACAACGACAAACCTAACACAACTTACACACGAATAAACTGTTAACATTAACAAAGTTCCACACTTAACACCAGTAAAGTAACTAACATTGCATGCAAAACGTAATCTATTCATACTTTTTCAAGCATATCTCTAACATATTAACGTTAATTTTACATTGACACAATAATATTTAACAAAAAAGTTATCACATCCTTGTCTAATTATCATACAGACCAATGAATATATGCTAACGTAACAAAGTTTTTACATTAACATAGTAATATTTAACAAAAAATTTATCATAACCTTACCTAACTATCATAATCCCCAACAAATAAATGCAAACATAACAAAGTTTTGCGTAGAGATGCGGGGAGATGTCAACGTATCAGCATGGCGAAAAATATCCAACTGAAGAAAATAGAGTGTATAAACAATCCTTAAAGATAATGAGATTCTTTCTTTCAACCAATCAGAAGAAAGTAAACAAGAACATGACGTACGAACGCTCCATTTCGCAAATAACAACAACAACAACAACAACAACAACAACAACAACAACAACAACAACAACAACAACAACAACAACAACAACAACAACAACAACAACAACAGTAACATAGTACAAAAATAAGTTCTTTATATACTAACCAACGAATATATGCTAACGTAACATTGTTTTCACACTAATAAAGCTAACATAGCATTACCAGAACTAAGAATATAATGCACAATGACAAAACCTAACACACCTTAAGCATGATAAACAACTAACATTAACAAAGTTCCATACTTAACAACAGTAAAGTACCTAACACAGTGTACAAAACGTAACCTATTCACACTTTTTCAAGCATATCTCTTACATATCAATGTTAATTTTACATTAACACTATTGATTTACGTTGCATTTCGAGTATCATTTCGGATAAACATAGCACAAAAATGAGTTCTTTATATACTAACCAGTGAATATATGCTAACATAACAATGTTTTCACATTAATAAAGCTAACATAACATCATATGAATTAAGAAAATAATGTACAACAACAAACTTAACACAACTTACCCACTAATAAACAGTTAACATTAACAAAGTTCCACCCTTAACACCAGTAAAGTAACTAGCATTGTATACAAAACGTAACCTATTCATTTTTTCCAAGCATATCTCTAACATATTAACGTTAATTTTACAAAAACACAGTAATATTTAACAAAAATTTATCGTAACCTTGTCTAATTATCATACAAACCTACGAATAACTGTAAACATAACAAAATTTTATCCAAACATAACATAAAAAATAAGTTCTTTGAATAAAATATCATAGTAAATTGTAATAGTTTACTGATTTTAAAGCAGTAAATCAGTAAATCAGTAAATCAAATCATCAACCCTCCCCCACCCCTCCCACCATGACCTTTCGATCTATTGATCTATTGATTCATGTCATATTTCGAGTATCATTTCGGTTAAACATAACACAAAAATAAGTTTTTTATATACTAACTATCGAATATATGCTAACGTAGCAAAGTTTTTACATTAATAAAGCTAACATAACATGACCTGAACTAAGAATATAATGTACAACGACAAACCTAACAACACCATACGTACGAATAAACTACTAACATTAACAAACTTTCACACTTAACAACAGTAAAGTACCTAACACTTCGTACAAAACGTAACCTATTCCCTCTTTTTCAAGCATATCTCTAACATATCAATGTTAATTTTACATTAACATCGTAATATTTAACAAAAATTTAGCATAAACCTGTCTAATCATCATACAGACAACGAATATAATGCTGACGTATCAAATTTTTACATCAACTTCGTAATATTTAACAAAAATTTATCATATCCTCGTCTAAATATCATAATCACCAACGGATAATTGCAAATATAACAAAGTTTTAACCAAACATAACATAAAAATAACAAAAATTTTAACCTGACATATTAAAAAATAGATCCTTTGAAAATTTTTTACTAAAATTGTCATGTTTCACATACCCTAAAGCAGTAAATCAGTAAATCAAACCAAGCACCCTACCCTCTCCACCCTCCTGCCCATCCATGATCTATTGATCTATTGATCTATTGATCTATTGATCCAAGTCATATTTCGAGTATCATTTTGGATAAACATAACATAAAAATAAGTTCTTTATATACTGACCTACGAATATATGCTTACGCAACAAAGTTTTAGCATCAATAAAGCTAACATATCGTAACCTGAACTAAGAATATAAGGTACAAATGCAAACCTAACATACATCGCGTATGAATAATCCACTAACATCCTGAAAATTCCCTACTTATCAAAGGTAAAGTAACTAGCAGGTCATACAATACACGATATGTTCCCTCTTTTCCCGCATATCAGCAAAGGTAAAGACGTATTATCTAACAAAAATCCCTAAAAATGACCAATCTATCAAAGCTACCAGCATCTTGAACTAAGAATTGACACTATCTTCATCAAAGTGTCATTCGTCTCGAGTATAACATCATTTGAACTATGAATAAACGTAGACATTAGCAAAATTCTCTGGCAAACCTAACATTACTCAACAAAAACTTAACCTAGGCTCACGTTTCTAACACATCATCGTCAGTTAACACAGTAATATCTTACAAAACTAATCATTTCTCTAACAAATCAGTGTTAATCTCACACGGTCATAGTAATATTTAACATAACGTACCTAACTTACTAATAAACAGTTTTCATTAACCAAGAGTATCTAAAGCAATACATCACTCCCGAGAGAAAACCCAAGGGGATGCGCCCCTTGAAAGGGTGTAAACCCTGAGGGGGGATCACCCCGAAGGGGTGTAAGCGGGTTTTACCCCTCCGAAGGAGGGGTAAGGTCTCAGCCCTTCGGGCTGAGGCCCAAACCCAAATTGACCAGAGGCCAAATTGACCAGAAGAGGCCTCTTCTGAACACTGTTCAGAAGAGGCCAAATTGACCTCGCCCGGAGCAGATCAGGTCACCACCCAAAACTCTTACAATATAAATATAGATTTAAACTAGACAATGTTACCTCCCCCACCTGCACCAGATGTCACATTTCCAGGACACAATGGAGCACCTCCTACTGGGTGCTCTGCTCTCGACGCCCCCCGTGCCGACTTCTCTGTGTCTTCCCTTCTCACCTGTGGAACAGTCCTAGAGCGGTGGCCGGCTTCCTGGAAGCAGGTGGCCCTCCAATTGAGGTGGGCCAAGGGCAGAAGTAAGTAAGTAGCAAGTAAATATATATATATAT
>JABUQX010142569.1:0-29568 GCA_015478945.1 Trachelipus rathkii
CCCTCCATTTCACCAGATACTGCTTATTTTTCCCTTTTCCTCTCGTAGCTAATATTTTTTCAATTTTATATTCGTGAGTTACAGGATTGAACCTTACTTTTTGTATTTCCTGTTTATAAAATCCGCCTTTTATTTTTTCACCATTTAAATCTTTCAGATAATATAACTTTAAACTATCACGACGGAGTGGACGGATATTGTGAACTTTAAAAACTTCAGTAGTCCAACCGGATTCATATCCTTTTCTAAACCTTTCTTCTGTTCGAGATACTCTTACATAATCGTTTACCTTTATTCCTGAATTATCTTTTATTTTGTTTTCTTTTTCATGTAGATGGGTTCTACGGCCTCTAGTTTTTGACATTTCTAAAGGAGTTGACTTTATAGTTCTATGGTAAGACCTGTTATAAGAATAAGCCAGATCGTCCAGTATATCAATATATTTAAAAGTATTCATTTTAGTAAAATACCTATGCATGCGCTCTTTAATAGTACGCTGGACTCTTTCAACTATAGCTGCTTTGTTTACGGAAAATGTATTGTAATAGCTTATACCATACTCCCAAGTCAGCTCCTGAAACTCTCGACCCTTGAATTCCATTCCTGAATCTGTCCAAAATGATTTAGGTGTTCTCCGCTCGTCCTCTATAATTTCAAGTACTGCAGTGGCAACTGTAGCTGATCTTTTATCTTTTAAGGGCTTCAACCACAAGTATCTAGAGTATACGTCAATAGTAAAAAGTATGTATTGAAATCCTTCATTATAAGAACTATATTTAATCATTTCCGATAAATCTAACTGCCATACACTGTCGAGCTGTGGAGATATGGTTTTCCGTGTAGGAAATTTTTTTCTTACAGGTTTATGTAGAGTAAATGCCTCTTCACCCTCTAAATATGCTTTTAACTCTTTTTTCTCAATATTAGGATACCTTAAAGCAAACCTAGTGAAACCCCCAAAACTATTTGGCTCCCTCAGATTGAAGTAATACTTATCAACTACCTCCTTCGCCTCCATGTTGTCTACTGACACACGTGTAAGCGTTATATATATATATATATATATATATATATATATATATATATATATATATATATATATATATATATATATATATATATATATATATATATATATATATATATATATATATAAATGTGATATTAGGTCCCAAGGGATAAAGAAAAAGAAAAAGATTTAAAATAACATTTATTTATACACAAACATTACAACTAAATAAATATATATATGATAATACATAATTACGATTTAATCCAACTAGGTTTATTATAAGGTGTTTTTCTTATTCGTCCTCTGGTAACACGTTTAAATTTATCTGATGCGTAAGAAGTGCCTGATGGACTTGAATCAGGTCTAGGTGTCATGGGGATATTATCTAAGTCTGCTAATCGCCGTGTATTTAAGATTAAAGTTCTGGGGAAATTAATAGTCTGAAGTTCTTGTTTGATATCATTCCATCCTTTTACAGGGCCTTTCTTCCAGTTACGTGAGAGATCAGCTATCAAATCCACAATATTTGATCCTTTAACTATTTCATCATCAATTACGATCTGTCCTGCTTCATTCAAAGTTAATTGGTCTTTTAAAATATTATATAAAGCTATTCCTGATTTACGCACTCTAATAGGTAAGCTCTCCTCTAGGATATTTTTAAATTTATCTTCATTTTTCACTTCAAGTTTTACTTCATTAGGAATATCTACATTATCGGTTAGCGGGATACGTAGGGATGGATGTAGGTGCAAGTCTTTAAGATCTATCAATTTTTGTATGGCATCTTGGTATAAGATGCGTTTCTCATGGATGTTAATGTCTGAATTTAATATTCTGTACACTTCTTTCTCGTATTTGGTTATCTGTTCAACTTTAGGATCATATAAGCTATGAGGTAGAGGCTGCTGAAAAGATAATGAATCGTTCACAATATAAGGATTCTGTTGGTGCAGCTGTTGTTGCTGATGTGAAAGAGGTTGTAATGTCAATGCATTGGGCTGTAATATCTGCGTATATGGGGGTTGTGAATGATGAAACTGTGACTGGGGATTTTGCGCAAGGTACGGCAATAACTGTTCATGTAGAGGTTGTGAATGCTGAATCTGAGGAACTGAATTCTGTACAGATGCTGTATTATTATACTTCATTTTCTCATACTCATTATATGGAAGTACAGCAACCTTCTTCATTATGGGGACAACCACTTAGTTATCAGTGGAGCTATAACGGAGAAGAGTAATGGTAGGAATACCCCTCCTCCTCTCTGTAGTAACTTCTTTTTATTTTTCAGATTTTTTATGTTAAGGGAGAGTTTTTTAATGATGTTTCTATGACGACGTAACTTTACCTTCTGTGGCCTGTTTAAAGGAACATTTCCTTTTATAAGATTTAAACAGACTTCACATACACACTGGATGAATTTCTCATCCTCGCTAATTAGTTTACGTTTTTCAGAAGGTTTCAGCTTTTTAAATTTTTTTATAAGAGGTAAATACTTTGCAACTAGAGCACTCATTATTCAGGTATGTATACAGTTTCTATCTCATAGGGAAGAATGTTGGTACGGAGCAACACTCTGTGCGTGTTTTTGGGGTGAAGTTCACACATCAAATAACCGTGGGGGATCGAAGTAACCTCTTTATATACTTTTAAGAACTCTTTCCTTTGAAGGGGAAACATTTGAGTTGCCAATACATTAATTTGACTCATGTCTCTTCTCTGGCCAAACAACAGTAAATACTGTGTGTTTAAAGAAACACTTCGCATATGCTTGCTTTGATGAAAAATATTCTGCGTTATGAAAAACACAGAGATATTTAGATGGTGAGAATAAACTGTGAACGCTTCTGCTATTTCCAAATTCAATTTGTGCATTAAATCATCTAATACAATAATTTTGTGTCCATGTATATTGTCCAACGATCTAATATCGTATATGCCTTCATGAAATTGAATCACATCTTTATATTCTTTAAATTTTTCCTGATAAACATTATAACACCATATTATTTTTACAGGGGTTTGTTCAAAAATCTCCATTTCCTTTAAAATATTTAATAATAGAAAGGTTTTACCACAGCCTGTCGGCCCAGCTACAAGACATGTAGCCGGACTTCGGAACGTAAATTTCTCCACATCCATACTCGTTAAGTGAATAATGAATAATGAGATTAATTAAAGCTGTAAAGCAGTAAAGTATATGTTTTTAATAAAATTTCGTACAATTTTATTAAAATAAAATGTTTATATATCAGACACTGCGTGTGTTTTTCTTTCATTACAATTTATAAATAAAAAGTATTAAAACAAAAATAAAAATAGAAATAATAATAAATAAAAAGTAATAAAACAAAAATAAAAAATATAAAAGAAAACATAATGTTAATAAATATATGAGTTAAAACAGTAAAGCAGTGAGTTAAAGCAGTAAAGCAGAGAGTTAAAGCAGTAAAGCAGAGAGTTAAAGCAGTAAAACAGTAAAACAAAAGCATACTAATCCCTTAGGTGTTAGGTAACACCTCTATTGATTTACTGATTTACTGCTTTAAGGTATGTAATGTATATGAGTTAAAGCAGTAAAGCAGAGAGTTAAAGCAGTAAAGCAGAGAGTTAAAGCAGTAAAGCAGTAAAACAAAAGCATACTAATCCCTTGGGTGTTAGGTAACACCTCTATTGATTTACTGATTTACTGCTTTAAGGTATGTAATGTATATGAGTTAAAGCAGTAAAGCAGAGAGTTAAAGCAGTAAAGCAGATAGTTAAAGCAGTAAAGCAGTGAGTTAAAGCAGTAAAACATGAGTTAAAGCAGTAAAACAGTAAAACAAAAGCATACTAATCCCTTTGGTGTTAGGTAATAACACCTCTATTGATTTACTGATTTACTGCTTTAAGGTATGTAAAGTATATGTTTTTAATAAAATTTCATACAATTGTAGTAAAAATGAATGACTCATAGTATATTTGAAACGAAATTCTTTGAATAGTTTACATTGATATCATATTTTTTGTTCACGCGGTAATATTGCGTCTGCGGACGCACGCGGCGGCGGTTACGCGGAAATATTGCGCCTGCGGGCGCACGCGGCGGTAATATTGCGCCTGCGGGCGCACGCGGCGGTTTCGCGGCGGGGTTCACCTGCGGACGCGGACTCTGAAACGTTTGCGTTCACTGTCTCAAATGTGTAACTCTTTAGATATATATTCTGTCGTGCTATAAGTGTTAGAAAAATACTAACTCATAGTAGGAAGCATCCTAGCAGCTTGTAATATACACCAATCGATTCCTCATACCTTATAACCTAGGGGTAGACACCGATATTGGGGCTATTCGGGGCTCAGGGAGAGGAAGCTAGAAAAGGCTTGAAAAAAGTGGCACTCAGTTGGCACTATGTGGCACTCAGTTGGCACTATGTGGCACTCACTTGGCACTCATTGGCACTCACTTGGCACTCATTGGCACTCATTGGCACTCACTTGGCACTCACCTGGCACTCATCTAATACTCATAGAACACTAATAGAACATCACTAGATACTCCTTACGGTGATTGGGAACCATCAAAGCCATCAAAAAAGCTACAAGGTCAAAAAAGTTACAATGCCAAAAATTGTACCCTGGAATACAAAAGGGTTGACCGAAAAATTTGGTTTCTCAAAATTGTCCCATGGAAGACCAAAGGGTTGGCCGAAAAATTAGGGTTGTGACCCATGGAAGACCAAAGGGTTGGTAGTGTGTTTGTACGTGTGTATAAGTGTAAATGTAAGTGTCTATGTGTAAATGTAAGTGTCATAGTGAATGGGTGTATAAGTGTCATAGTGAATGTGTGTATAAGTGTAAGTAAATCTGTGTGAGTGTAAGTAAATCTGCGTGTGTAAGTAAATCTGTGTGTGAGTGTAAGTAAATCTGTGTGTGTGTGTGTGTGTGTGTGTGTGTGTGTGTGTGTGTGTGTGTGTGTGTGTGTGTGTGTGTGTGTGTGTAGGTGTTCAAGTTAGGATAGATCCATACATGCGTTCAAGTTAGGAACGAAATATGTGACGGGTGGGACACGAGTGGCCAAAAAATTGGCGTGGGCCAAAATTGACCCATGGAAGACCAAAGGGTTGGTCGAAAATTAGGGTGGGCCAAAATTGACCCATGGAAGACCAAAGGGTTGGTCGCTAAAGGAAGGCCAAAAAATTACCGTGGGTCAAAAATGACCCATGGTATCTGGCAAGCTTTGGAGAAAAGGTCAAGGACAAAAAAGGTAAAGACATCAAAAAATAGGGCTAAGCCCCTAAAGGGTGGCCAAAAATTAGGGTGGGCCAAAATTGACCCATGGAAGACCAAAGGGTTGGTCGAAAAATTAGGGTGGGGTACGTACAACGGTTGCTTACGCAACCGTTTGGCGCAACCCTTCTTCGAAGGGTTGCAAAAATTAGGGTTGCCGAAAAATTAGGGTTGCCAAAAAATTAGGGTTGCCAAAAAATTAGGGTTGCCAAAAAATTTGGGTTCTCAAAAAATTTGGGTTGCCCAAAAAGGTCAAGGCCCAAAAAGGTCAAGGCCAAAAAGGTCAAGGTCAGGTAAAAATTCGAGCTCAAAAAAGGTCGCGGTCAAAAAAAGGTCAAAAAGGTCAAGGCAGGTACGTCGTGCAATATCCCTCTCCTACTACTCTCCTAGTTAATTTAGGCAGGTGTTTTAGGTATTTTCTTTGAAGAACTCTAAAATACTTACATTCTGGTGTAGCAATAAAGCGTAGTCGAGCTTAGGTATATCGCTTTAAGTGTTATAACAAAGAAATCTAAGGTTGAAAAAATTAGCATTCATACTAAATCACTTTCATGTAATAATTTGGACTCCTAGGTAATTTAAGCAGGTGTTTGAGGTATTTTCTTTGAAGAACTCTAAAATACTTACATTCTGGTGTAGCAATAAAGCGTAGTCGAGCTTAGGTATATCGTTTTCAGTGTTATAACAAAGAAATCTAAAGTTGAAAAATTAGCTTTCATACTAAATCACTTTCATGTAATAATTTGGACTCCTAGGTAATTTAGGCAGGTTTTTGAGGTTTCTTCTTTGAAGAACTCTAAAATACTTACATTCTGGTGTAGCAATAAAGCGTAGTCGAGCTCAGGTATATCGTTTTAAGTGTTATAACAAAGAAATCTAAAGTTGAAAAAATTAGCATTCATACTAAATCACTTTCATGTAATAATTTGGACTCCTTAGGTATATCGTTTTAAGTGTTATAACAAAGAAATCTAAAGTTGAAAAAATTAGCATTTATACTAAATCACTTTCATGTAATAATTTGGACTCCTAGGTAATTTAAGCAGGTGTTTGAGGTATTTTCTTTGAAGAACTCTAAAAAAACTTATTCTGGTGTAGCAATAAAGCGTAGTCGAGCTTAAGTATATCGTTTTAAGTGTTATAACAAAGAAATCTAAAGTTGAAAAAATTAGCATTCATACTAAATCACTTTCATGTAATAAAGTGTTAAGTGTTATAACAAAGAAATCTAAAGTTGAAAAAATTAGCATTTATACTAAATCACTTTCATGTAATAATTTGGACTCCTAGGTAATTTAAGCAGGTGTTTGAGGTATTTTCTTTGAAGAACTCTAAAAAACTTACATTCTGGTGTAGCAATAAAGCGTAGTCGAGCTCAGGTATATCGTTTTAAGTGTTATAACAAAGAAATCTAAAGTTGAAAAATTAGCATTCATACTAAATCACTTTCATGTAATAATTTGGACTCCTAGGTAAATTAGGCAGGTGTTTGAGGTATCTTCTTTGAAGAACTCTAAAATACTTACATTCTGGTGTAGCAATAAAGCGTAGTCGAGCTTAGGTATATCGTTTTAAGTGTTATAACAAAGAAATCTAAAGTTGAAAAAATAAGCATTCATACTAAATCACTTTCATGTAATAATTTGGACTCCTAGGTAATTTAGGCAGGTGTTTGAGGTATCTTCTTTGAAGAGCTCTAAAATACTTACATTCTGGTGTAGCAATAAAGCGTAGTCGAGCTTAGGTATATCGTTTTAAGTGTTATAACAAAGAAATCTAAAGTTGAAAAATTAGCATTCATACTAAATCACTTTCATGTAATAATTTGGACTCCTAGGTAATTTAGGCAGGTGTTTGAGGTATCTTCTTTGAAGAACTAAAATACTTACATTCTGGTGTAGCAATAAAGCGTAGTCGAGCTTAGGTATATCGTTTAAGTGTTATAACAAAGAAATCTAAAGTTGAAAAAATTAGCATTCATACTAAATCATTTTCATGTAATAATTTGGACTCCTAGGTAATTTAGGAAGGTTTTTGAGGTATCTTCTTTGAAGAACTCTAAAATACTTACATTCTGGTGTAGCAATAAAACGTAGTCGAGCTTAGGTATATCGTTTTAAGTGTTATAACAAAGAAATCTAAAGTTGAAAAAATTAGCATTCATACTAAATCACTTTCATGTAATAATTTGGACTCCTAGGTAATTTAGGCAGGTGTTTGAGGTTATAACAAAGAAATCTAAAGTTGAAAAAATTAGCATTCATACTAAATCAATTTCATGTAATAATTTGGACTCCTAGGTAATTTAAGCAGGTGTTTGAGGTATTTTCTTTGAAGAACTCTAAAATACTTACATTCTGGTGTTGCAATAAAGCGTAGTCGAGCTTATATATATCGTTTTAAGTGTTATAACAAAGAAATCTAAAGTTGAAAAAATTAGCATTCATACTAAATCACTTTCATGTAATAAAGTGTTAAGTGTTATAACAAAGAAATCTAAAGTTGAAAAAATTAGCATTTATACTAAATCACTTTCATGTAATAATTTGGACTCCAAGGTAATTTAAGCAGGTGTTTAAGGTATCTCCTTTGAAGAACTCTAAAATACTTACATTCTGGTGTAGCAATAAAGCGTAGTCGAGCTTAGGTATATCGTTTAAGTGTTATAACAAAGAAATCTAAAGTTGAAAAAATTAGCATTCATACTAAATCCCTTTCATGTAATAATTTGGACTCCTAGGTAATTTAGGCAGGTGTTTGAGGTATCTTCTTTGAAGAACTCTAAAATACTTACATTCTGGTGTAGCAATAAAGCGTAGTCGAGCTAAGGTATATCGTTTTAAGTGTTATAACAAAGAAATCTAAAGTTGAAAAATTAGCATTCATACTAAATCAATTTCATGTAATAATTTGGACTCCTAGGTAATTTAAGCAGGTGTTTGAGGTATCTTATTTGAAGAACTCTAAAATACTTACATTCTGGTGTAGCAATAAAGCGTAGTCGAGCTTAGGTATATCGTTTTAAGTGTTATAACAAAGAAATCTTAAGTTGAAAAATTAGCATTCATACTAAATCACTTTCATGTAATAATTTGGACTCTTAGGTAATTTAGGCAGGTGTTTGAGGTATCTTTTTTGAAGAACTCTAAAATACTTACATTCTGGTGTAGCAATAAAGCGTAGTCGAGCTTAGGTATATCGTTTTAAGTGTTATAACAAAGAAATCTAAAGTTGAAAAATTAGCATTCATACTAAATCATTTTCATGTAATAATTTGGACTCCTAGGTAATTTAGGCAGGTTTTTGAGGTATCTTCTTTGAAGAACTCTAAAATACTTACATTCTGGTGTAGCAATAAAGCGTAGTCGAGCTTAGGTATATCGTTTTAAGTGTTATAACAAAGAAATCTAAAGTTGAAAAAATTAGCATTCATACTAAATCACTTTCATGTAATAATTTGGACTCCTAGGTAATTTAGGCAGGTGTTTGAGGTATCTTCTTTGAAGAACACTAAAATACTTACATTCTGGTGTAGCAATAAAGCGTAGTCGAGCTTAGGTATATCGTTTTAAGTGTTATCTTCTTTGAAGAACTCTAAAATACTTACATTCTGGTGTAGCAATAAAGTGTAGTCGAGCTTAGGTATATCGTTTTAAGTGTTATTACAAAGAAATCTAAAGTTGAAAAAATTAGCATTCATACTAAATCACTTTCATGTAATAATTTGGACTCCTAGGTAATTTAGGCAGGTGTTTGAGGTATCTTCTTTAAAGAACTCTAAAATACTTACATTCTGGTGTAGCAATAAAGTGTAGTCGAGCTTAGGTATATCGTTTTAAGTGTTATAACAAAGAAATCTAAAGTTGAAAAAATTAGCATTCATACTAAATCACTTTTAATAATTTGGACTCCTAGGTAATTTAGGCAGGTTTTGAGATATCTTCTTTGAAGAACTCTAAAATACTTACATTTGGTGTAGCAATAAAGCGTAGTCGAGCTTAGGTATATCGTTTTAAAATGTTATAACAAAGAAATCTAAAGTTGAAAAAATTAGCATTCATACTAAATCACTTTCATGTAATAATTTGGACTCCTTAGGTATATCGTTTTAAGTGTTATAACAAAGAAATCTAAAGTAGAAAAAATTAGCATTTATACTAAATCACTTTCATGTAATAATTTGGACTCCTAGGTAATTTAAGCAGGTGTTTGAGGTATTTTCTTTGAAGAACTCTAAAATACTTACATTCTGGTGTAGCAATAAAGCGTAGTTGAGCTTAGGTATATCGTTTTAAGTGTTATAACAAAGAAATCTAAAGTTAAAAAAATTAGCATTCATACTAAATCACTTTCATGTAATAATTTGGACTCCTAGGTAATTTAGGCAGGTGTTTGAGGTATTTTCTTTGAAGAACTCTGAAATACTTACATTCTGGTGTAGCAATAAAGCGTAGTCGAGCTTAGGTATATCGTTTTAAGTGTTATAACAAAGAAATCTAAAGTTGAAAAAATTAGCATTCATACTAAATCACTTTCATGTAATAATTTGGACTCTAGGTAATTTAGGCAGGTGTTTGAGGTATCTTCTTTGAAGAACTCTAAAAAACTTACATTCTGGTGTAGCATAAAAGCGTAGTCGAGCTTAGGTATATCGTTTTAAGTGTTATAACAAAGAAATCTAAAGTTAGAAAAAATTAGCATTCATACTAAATCACTTTCATGTAATAATTTGGACTCCTAGGTAATTTAGGCAGGTGTTTGAGGTATCTTCTTTGAAGAACTCTAAAATACTTACATTCTGGTGTAGCAATAAAGCGTAGTCGAGCTTAGGTATATCGTTTTAAGTGTTATAACAAAGAAATCTAAATTTAAAAAAATTAGCATTCATTCTAAATCACTTTCATGTAATAATTTGGACTCCTAGGTAATTTAGGCAGGTGTTTAAGGTATCTTCTTTGAATAACTCTAAAATACTTACATTATGGTGTAGCAATAAAGCGTAGTTGAGCTTAGGTATATCGTTTTAAGTGTTATAACAAAGAAATCTAAAGTTGAAAAAAATTAGCATTCATACTAAATCACTTTCATGTAATAATTTGGACTCCTGGTAATTTAGGCAGGTGTTTGAGGTATTTTCTTTGAAGAACTCTAAAATACTTACATTCTGGTGTAGAAATAAAGCATAGTCAAGCTTAGGTATATCGTTTTAAGTGTTATAACAAAGAAATCTAATGTTGAAAAAATTAGCATTCATAGTAAATCACTTTCATGTAATAATTTGGACTCCTAGGTAAATCAGGCAGGTGTTTGAGGTAACTTCTTTGAAGAACTATAAAATACTTACATTCTTGTGTAGCAATAAAGCGAGTCGAGCTTAGGTGTTTCGTTTTAAGTGTTATAACAAAGAAATCTAAAGTTGAAAAAATTAGCATTCATACTAAATCACTTTCATGTAATAATTTGGACTCCTAGGTAATTTAGGCAGGTGTTTGAGGTATCTTCTTTGAAGAACTCTAAAATACTTACATTCTGGTATAGCAATAAAGCGTAGTCGAGCTTAGGTATATCGTTTTAAGTGTTATAACAAAGAAATCTAAAGTTGAAAAAATTAGCATTCATACTAAATCACTTTCATGTAATAATTTGGACTCCTAGGTAACTTAGGCAGGTGTTTGGGGTATCTTCTTTGAAGAACTCTAAAATACTTACATTCTGGTGTAGCAATAAAGCGTAGTCGAGCTTAGGTATATCGTTTTAAGTGTTATAACAAAGAAATCTAAAGTTGAAAAAATTAGCATTCACACTAATGTAATAATTTGGACTCCTAGGTAATTTAGGCAGGTGTTTAAGGTATCTTCTTTGAATAACTCTAAAATACTTACATTATGGTGTAGCAATAAAGCGTAGTTGAGCTTAGGTATATCGTTTTAAGTGTTATAACAAAGAAATCTAAAGTTGAAAAAATTAGCATTCATACTAAATCACTTTCATGTAATTTGGACTCCTAGGTAATTTAGGCAGGTGTTTGAGGTATCTTCTTTGAAGAACTCTAAAATACTTACATTCATGTAATAATTTGAACTCCTAGGTAATTTAGGCAGGTGTTTGAGGTATCTTCTTTGAAGAACTCTAAAATACTTACATTCTGGTGTAGCAATAAAGTGTAGTCGAGCTTAGGTATATCGTTTTAAGTGTTATAACAAAGAAATCTAAAGTTGAAAAAATTAGCATTCACACTAAATCACTTTCATGTAATAATTTGGACTTCTAGGTAATTTAGGCAGGTGTTTAAGGTATCTTCTTTGAAGAACTCTAAAATACTTACATTCTGGTGTAGCAATAAAGCGTAGTCGAGCTTAGGTATATCGTTTTAAGTGTTATAACAAAGAAATCTAAAGTTGAAAAAATTAGCATTCATACTAAATCACTCATGTAATAATTTGGACTCTAGGTAATTTAGGCAGGTGTTTGAGGTATCTTCTTTGAAGAACTCTAAAATACTTACATTCTGGTGTAGCAATAAAGCGTAGTCGAGCTTAGGTATATCGTTTTAAGTGTTATAACAAAGAAATCTAAAGTTGAAAAAATTAGCATTCATACTAAATCACTTTCATGTAATAATTTGGACTCCTTGGTAATTTAGGCAAGTGTTTGAGGTATCTAAAGTTGAAAAAATTAGCATTTATACTAAATCACTTTCATGTAATAATTTGGACTCTTAGGTAATTTAGGCAGGTGTTTGAGGTATTTTCTTTGAAGAACTCTAAAATACTTACATTCTGGTGTAGCAATAAAGCGTAGTTGAGCTTAGGTATATCGTTTTAAGTGTTATAACAAAGAAATCTAAAAAAATTAGCATTCATACTAAATCACTTTCATGTAATAATTTGGACTCCTAGGTAATTTAGGCAGGTGTTTGAGGTATCTTCTTTGAAGAACTCTAAAATACTTACATTCTGGTGTAGCAATAAGGAGTAGTCGAGCTTAGGTATATCGTTTTAAGTGTTATAACAAAGAAATCTAAAGTTGAAAAATTAGCATTCATACTAAATCACTTTCATGTAATAATTTGGACTCCTAGGTAAATTAGGCAGGTGTTTGAGGTATTTCTTTGAAGAACTCTAAAATACTTACATTCTTGTGTAGCAATAAAGCGTAGTCGAGCTTAGGTATATCGTTTTAAGTGTTACAACAAAGAAATCTAAAGTTGAAAAAATTAGCATTCATACTAAATCACTTTCATGTAATAATTTTAACTCCTAGGTAATTTAGGCAGGTGTTTGAGGTATCTTCTTTGAAGAACTCTAAAATACTTACATTCTGGTATAGCAATAAAGCGTAGTCGAGCTTAGGTATATCGTTTTAAGTGTTATAACAAAGAAATCTAAAGTTAAAAAATTAGCATTCATAATAAATCACTTTCATGTAATAATTTGGACTCCTAGGTAATTTAGGCAGGTGTTTGAGGTATCTTTTTTGAAGAACTCTAAAATACTTACATTCTGGTGTAGCAATAAAGCGTAGTCGAGATTAGGTATGTATATCGTTTTAAGTGTTATAACAAAGAAATCTAAAGTTAAAAAAATTAGCATTCATTCTAAATCACTTTCATGTAATAATTTGGACTCCTAGGTAATTTAGGCAGGTGTTTGAGGTATCTTCTTTGAATAACTCTAAAATATTACATTCTGGTGTAGCAATAAAGCGTAGTCGAGCTTAGGTATATCGTTTTAAGTGTTATAACAAAGAAATCTAAAGTTGAAAAAATTAGCATTCATACTAAATCACTTTCATGTAATAATTTGGACTCCTAGGTAATTATAGGCAGGTGTTTGAATTATCTTCTTTGAAGAACTCTAAAATACTTACATTCTGGTGTAGCATAGCAATAAAGCGTAGTCGAGCTTAGGTATATCGTTTTAAGTGTTATAACAAAGAAATCTAAAGTTGAAAAAATAGCATTCATACTAAATCTTTTTCATGTAATAATTTGGACTCCTAGGTAATTTAGGCAGGTGTTTGAGGTATCTTCTTTGAAGAACTCTAAAATACTTACATTCTGGTGTAGCAATAAAGCGTAGTTGAGCTTAGGTATATCGTTTAAGTGTTATAACAAAGAAATCTAAAGTTGAAAAAATTAGCATTCATACTAAATCACTTTCATGTAATAATTTGGACTCCTAGGTAATTTAGGCAGGTGTTTGAGGTATTTTCTTTTGAAGAACTCTAAAATAATTACATTCTGGTGTAGCAATAAAGCGTAGTCAAGCTTAGGTATATCGTTTTAAGTGTTATAACAAAGAAATCTAAAGTTGAAAAATTAGCATTCATACTAAATCACTTTCATGTAATAATTTGGACTCTTAGGTAATTTAGGCAGGTGTTTGAGGTATCTTCTTTGAAGAACTCTAAAATACTTACATTCTTGTGTAGCAATAAAGCGTAGTCGAGCTTAGGTATTTCGTTTTAAGTGTTATAACAAAGAAATCTAAAGTTGAAAAAATTAGCATTCATACTAAATCACTTTCATGTAATAATTTGGACTCCTAGGTAATTTAGGCAGGTGTTTGAGGTATCTTCTTTGAAGAACTCTAAAATACTTACATTCTGGTGTAGCAATAAAGCGTAGTCGAGCTTAGGTATATCGTTTTAAGTGTTATAACAAAGAAATCTAAAGTTGAAAAAATTAGCATTCATACTAAATCACTTTCATGTAATAATTTGGACTCCTAGGTAACTTAGGCAGGTGTTTGGGGTATCTTCTTTGAAGAACTCTAAAATACATTCTGGTGTAGCAATAAAGCGTAGTTGAGCTTAGGTATATCGTTTTAAGTGTTATAACAAAGAAATCTAAAGTTGAAAAAATTAGCATTCATACTAAATCACTTTCATGTAATAATTTGGACTCCTAGGTAATTTAGGCAGGTGTTTGAGGTATCTTCTTTGAAGAACTCTAAAATACTTACATTCATGTAATAATTTGAACTCCTAGGTAATTTAGGCAGGTGTTTGAGGTATCTTCTTTGAAGAACTCTAAAATACTTACATTCTGATGTAGCAATAAAGCGTAGTCGAGCTTAGGTATATCGTTTTAAGTGTTATAACAAAGAAATCTAAAGTTGAAAAATTAGCATTCATACTAAATCACTTTCATGTAATAATTTGCTCCTAGGTAATTTAGGCAGGTGTTTGAGGTATCTTCTTTGAAAGAACTTTAAAATACTTACATTCTGGTGTAGCAATAAAGCGTAGTCGAGCTTAGGTATATCGTTTTAAGTGTTATAAGAAATCTAAAGTTGAAAAAATTAGCATTCATACTAAATCACTTTCATGTAATATTTTGGACTCCTAGGTAATTTAGGCAGGTGTTTGAGGTATCTTCTTTGAAGAACTCTAAAATACTTACATTCTGGTGTAGCAATAAAGCGTAGTTGAGCTTAGGTATATCGTTTTAAGTGTTATAACAAAGAAATCTAAAGTTGAAAAAATTAGCATTCATACTAAATCACTTTCATGTAATAATTTGGACTCCTAGGTAAATACTTACATTCTGGTGTAGCAATAAAGCGTAGTCGAGCTTAGGTATATCGTTTTAAGTGTTATAACAAAGAAATCTAAAAAAGTTTAAATTCATACTAAATCCACTTTCGTAGCAATAATTTGGACTCCCTGGAAGTAGTGAGCGATTGTTGGAATTATCTTCTTTGAAAAACTCTAAATACCTACATTCTGAATAACAATAAAAGCGTAGTCGAGGCTTATGTATATCGTTTAGGGTGTTATAGCTGCAAAATCTAAAGTTGAAAAATTAGCATTCATACTCAAATCACTTTCATGTAATAATTTTGGACTCTAGTGTTAGGCAGGTGTTTGATTTATCTTCTTTGAAGAACTCTAAAATACTTACATTCTGGTGTAGCAATAAAGCGTAGTCGAGCTTAGGTATATCGTTTTAAGTGTTATAACAAAGAAATCTAAAGTTAAAAAAAAAATTAGCATTCACTAAATCACTTTCAATGTAATAATTTGGACTCTAAGTAATTTAGGCAGGTGTTTGGTATCTTCTTTGAAAAACTCTAAAATACCACATTCTGGGTAGTAACAATAAAGCGTAGTCTAGAGCTTGGTATATCGTTTTAAAATTAATTTATATCAAAAATCTCAGTTGAAAAAAGTCACCATTCATACTAAATCACACACTCATGTAATAATTTGGACTCCTGGGTAATTTAGGCAGGTGTTGGAGGTATCTTCTTTGAAGAACTCTAAAATACTTACATTCTGAGTGTAATAAAGCGTAGTTGAGCCAGGTATATCTCGTTTTAAAGTATTCATAACAAAAATCTACAAAGTTGAAAAAAAAATTAGCATTCATACTAAAATCACTTTCATGTAATAATTTGGACTCCTAGGTAATTTAGGCAGGTGTTTGAGGTATCTTCTTTGAAGAACTCTAAAATACTTACATTCTTGTAGCAATAAAACGTAGTCGAGCTTAGGTATATCGTTTTAAGTGTTATAACAAAAAAAATCTAAAGTTGAAAATTAGCATTCATACTAAATCACTTCATGTAATAATTTATACTCCTAGGTAATTGAAATGATTTGGTATCTTCTTTGAAGAACTCACAAAAATACTTACATTCTGGTGTAACAATAAAAACGTAGTCGAGCAGGTATATCGTTTTGGATGTTATAACAAGAAATCTATAGTTGAGAAAAAATTAGCATTCATACTAAATCACTTTCATGGAATAATTTGGGCAGGTGTTTGAGGTAATTTCTTTGAAGAACTCTAAAATAATTATTACATTCTGGCGTAGCAATAAAGCGTAGTCGAACTTAGGGTATCTCGTTTTAGGTGTTATATAACAAAGAAATCTAAAGAATTGAAAAAATTAGCATTCATACTAAATCACTTTCATGTAATAATTTGGACTCTAAGGTAATTTAGGTGTTTGAGGTATCTTTTTTGAAGAACTTTAAAATACCCACAATCTGGTGTAACAATAAAGCTTAGTCGAGCAGGTACATCGCTTTTGCGATGTTATAACAAAATCTGAGTTGAAAAAGTGTTCATGCTAAATCACTCATTGTAATATTTGGACTCTAATTAATTTACGCGGAGTGTTTGAGGTGCATCTTATTTGAACTCTAAAATACTTAAATTCTGGTGTGTAATAAAGCTTAGTCGAGCTTAGGTATTTCGTTTAAGTGTTCGAACAAGAAATTTGAAAAAATTAGCATTCATACTAAATCCTTTCATGTAATTATTTGAAAACAGGTAATTTAGGCAGGTGTTTGAGGTATCTTCTTTGAAGAACTGTAAAATACTTACATTCTGGTGTAGCAATAAATCGTAGTAGAGCTTAGGTATATCGTTTTATGTGTTATGACAAAGAAATCTAAAGTTGAAAAAATTATCATTCATACTAAATCACTTTCATGTAATAATTTGGACTCCTAGGTAATTTAGGCAGGTGTTTGAGGTATCTTCTTTGAAGAACTCTAAAATACTTACATTCTGGTGTAGCAATAAAGCGTAGTCGAGCTTAGGTATATCGTTTTAAGTGTTATAACAAAGAAATCTAAAGTTGAAAAAATTAGCATTCATACTAAATCACTTTCATGTAATAATTTGGACTCCTAGGTAATTTTAGGCAGGTGTTTGAGGTATCTTCTTTGAATAACTCTAAAATACTTACTGGTGTAGCAATAAAGCTTAGTCGAGCTTAGGTGTTATTTCGTTTTTAAGTGTTCGAACAAAGAAATCTAAAAAGTTGAAAAATTCAACGTTCATACTAATCACTTTCATGTAATTTGGACTCTAATTAATTTAGGCAGGTGTTTGAGGTATTTTATTTGAAGAACTCTAAAATACCCATTCTGGTGGCAGCAATAAGCGTAGTCGGGCGTATATCGTTTTTAGTGTTGTAACAAAGAAATCCCTAAAGTTGAAAAAATTAGCATTCATACTAAATCACTTTCATGTAATAATTTGGACTCCTAGGTAATTTAGGCAGTGTTTAGTTATCTTCTTTGGAAGAAGAAATCTAAAATACACATTCTGGTGTAGCAATAAAACGTAGTCGAGCTTAGGTTATATCGTTTAAGTGTTCGAACAAAGAAATCTAAAGTTAAAAAATTAGAATTCATACTAAATCACTTTCATGTA
Organism: Trachelipus rathkii; assembly: GCA_015478945.1. NCBI lineage: Eukaryota > Metazoa > Arthropoda > Malacostraca > Isopoda > Trachelipodidae > Trachelipus > Trachelipus rathkii. The sequence goes on from JABUQX010142569.1 coordinate 17,457, forward strand.
ATAATTTGGACTCCCAGGTAATTAGGTGTTTAGGGTATCTTCTTTGAAGAACTCTAAATAACTTAATTTTGGTGTAGCAATAAAGCGTAGTCGAGCTTAGGTATATCGTTTTAAGTGTTATAACAAAGAAATCTAAAGTTGAAAAAATTAGCATTCATACTAAATCACTTTCATGTAATAATTTGGACTCCAAGTAAATTATGCAGGTGTTTGAGGTATCTTCTTTGAAGAACTCTAAAATACTTACATTTTGGTGTAGCAATAAAGCGTAGTCGAGCTTAGGTATATCGTTTTAAGTGTTATAACAAAGAAATCTAAGTTGAAAAAATTAGCATTCATACTAAATCACTTTCATGTAATAATTTGGACTCCTAGGTATTTAAGGCAGGTGTTTGAGGTATCTTCTTTGAAGAACTCTAAAATACTTACATTCTGGTGTAGCAATAAAACGTAGTCGAGCTTGGGTATATCGTTTTAAGTGTTATAACAAGAAAAATCTAGAAGTTGAAATAATTAGCATTCATACTAAATCACTTTCATGTAATAATTGGACTCCTGGGTAATTTAGGCAGGTGTTTGGTATCTTCTTTAAAACTCCTAAAATACCCACATTCTGTGGTGTAACAATAAAGCATAGTCTGAGAACTTAGGTGTATCGTTTTAAGTGTGTTATAACAAAGAAATCTAAAGTTGAAAAATTAACATTTATACTAAATCACTTTCATGTAGCTAATTTGGACTCCTAGGTAATTTAGGCGGGTGTTTGATGTATCTTCTTTCAAAAATTATAAAATACTTATATTCTGGTGTAGCAAGAAACATGTAGTCGGGCCCTAGGTATATCGTTTTAAGTGTTATAACAAAGAAATCTAAAGTTGAAAAATTAGCATTCATACTAAATCACTTTCATGTAATAATTTGGACTCCTAGGTAATTTAGTGGGTATTTGAATTATCTCACTGAAAAGAACTAAAAAAAAAAAACATTCTGGTGTAACAATAAAAAAGCGAAGTTGAGGCCTACGTACAACGTTTAAGAATATGTTCGAACAAGAAATCTAAAGTTAAAGAATTATCATTCTTACTAAATCACTTTCATGTAATAATTTGGACTCTAAGGTAATTTAGGTAGGTGTTTGGGGGTATCTTCTTTGAAAAGAACTCTAAATACTTATATTCTGGTGTAGCAATAAGGCGTAGTCGAGCTTAGGTATATCGTTTAAGTGTTATAACAAAGAAATCTAAAGTTAAAAAAATTATCATTCATACTAAATCACTTTCATGTAATAATTTGGACTCCTAGGTAATTTAGGCAGGTGTTTGAGGTATCTTCTTTGAAGAACTCTAAAATAATTACATTCTGGTGTAGCAATAAAGCGTAGTCAAGCTTAGGTATATCGTTTTAAGTGTTATAACAAAGAAATCTAAAGTTGAAAAAATTAGCATTCATACGAAATCACTTTCATGTAATAATTTGGACTCCTAGGTAATTTAGGCAGGTGTTTGAGGTATCTTCTTTGAAGAACTCTAAATACTTACATTCTGGTGTAGCAATAAAGCGTAGTCGAGCTTAGGTATATCGTTTTAAGTGTTATAACAAAGAAATCTAAAGTTGAAAAAATTAGCATTCATACTAAATCACTTTTATGTAATAATTTGGACTCCAGATAATTTAGGCAGGTGTTTGAGGTATATTCTTTTAGGAACCCTAAAATACTTACATTCTGGTTTAGAAATAAAGCTGTAGTCGAGAGCTTAGGTATATCTGTTTTAGAATTTATAACAAAAATCTAAGATGAAAAATTAGCACATTCATACTAATCACTTTCATGTAATAATTTGGACTCCTAGGTAATTTAGGCAGGTGTTTGAGGTATCTTCTTTGAAAAACTCTAAAATACTTACATTCTGGTGTGCAATAAAGCGTAGTCGAGCTTAGGTATATCGTTTTAAGTGTTATAACAAAGAAATCTAAAGTTGAAAAAATTAGCATTCATACTAAATCCCTTTCATGTAATAATTTGGACTCCTAGGTAATTTAGGCAGGTGTTGAGGTATCTTCTTTGAAGAACTCTAAAATACTTACATTCTGGTGTAGCAATAAAGCGTAGTCGAACTTAGGTATATCGTTTTAAGTGTTATAACAAAGAAATCTAATGTTGAAAAATTAGCATTCATACTAAATCACTTTCATGTAATAATTTGGACTCTAGGTAATTTAGGCAGGTGTTTGAGGTATCTTCTTTGAAAAACTCTAAAATACTTATATTCTAGTATAGCAATATAAAGCGCGTAGTCGACTTAGGTATATCGTTTATATGTATTATTATAACAAAGAAATCTAAAGAAAAAATTAGCATTCATACTAAATCACTTTCATGTAATAATTTGGATTCCTAGGTAATTTAGGCAGGTGTTTGAAGTATCTTCTTTGAAGAACTCTAAAATACTTACATTCTGGTGTAGCAATAAAGCGTAGTCGAGCTTAGGTATATCGGTTTAAGTGTTATAACAAAGAAATCTAAAGTTGAAAAATTAGCATTCATACTAAATCACTTTCATGTAATAATTTGGACTCCTAGGTAATTTAGGCAGGTGTTTGAAATTTATCTTCTTTGAAGAACTCTAAATAAAACATTCTGGTGTAGCAATAAAGCGTAGTCGAACTTAGGTATATCGTTTTAAGTGTTATAACAAAGAAATCTAAAGTTGAAAAAATTAGCATTCATACTAAATCACTTTCATGTAATAATTTGGACTCCTAGGTAATTTAGGCAGGTGTTTGAGGTATCTTCTTTGAAGAACTCTAAAATACTTACATTCTGGTGTAACAATAAAGCGTAGTCGAGCTTAGGTATATCGTTTTAAGTGTTATAACAAAGAAATCTAAAGTTGAAAAATTAGCATTCATACTAAATCACTTTCATGTTATAATTTGGACTCCTAGGTAATTTAGGCAGGTGTTTGAGGTATTTTCTTTGAAGAACTCTAAAATACTTACATTCTGGTGTAGTAATAAAGCGTAGTCGAGCTTAGGTATATCGTTTTAAGTGTTATAACAAAAATCTAAAGTTGAAAAATTAGCATTCATACTAAATCACTTTCATGTAATAATTTGGACTCTTAGGTAATTTAGGCAGGTGTTTGAGGTATCTTCTTTGAAGAACTTTAAAATACTTACATTCTGGTGTAGCAATAAAGCTTAGTCGAGCTTAGGTATATCGTTTTAAGTGTTATAACAAAGAAATCTAAAGTTGAAAAATTAGCATTCATACTAATCCTTTCATGTAATAATTTGGACTCTAGGTATTTTAGGCAGGTGTTTGAGGTATCTTCTTTGAAGATTACTAAAATACTTACATTCTGGTGTAACAGACGTAGTCGAGCTTAGGTATATCGTTTTAAGTGTTATAACAAAGAAATCTAAAGTTGAAAAAATTAGCATTCATACTAAATCACTTTCATGTAATAATTTGGACTCCTAGGTAATTTAGGCAGGTGTTTGAGGTATCTTCTTTGAAGAACTCTAAAATACTAACATTCTGGTGTAGCAATAAAGCGTAGTCGAGCTTAGGTATATCGTTTTAAGTGTTATAACAAAGAAATCTAAAGTTGAAAAAATTAACATTCATACTAAATCACTTTCATGTAATAATTTGGACTCCTAGGTAATTTAGGCAGGTGTTTGGTATCTTCTTTGAAGAACTCTAAAATACTTACGTTCTGGTGTAGCAATAAAGCGTAGTCGAGCTTAGGTATATCGTTTTAAGTGTTATAACAAAGAAATCTAAGTTGAAAAAATTAGCATTCATACTAAATCACTTTCATGTAATAATTTGGACTCTAAGTAATTTAGGTAGGTTTTTGGGGTCTTTTTTGAAAAACTCTAAAATACTTACATTCTGGGTAGCAATAAAACGTAGTCGAGCTTAGGTATATCGTTTTTAAGATGTTATAACAAAGAAATCTAAGTTGAAAAAATTACCATTAACTCTAGTTACTTTCATGTAAAATAATTTGGACTCTAGGTAATTTAGGCAGGTGTTTGAGGTATCTTCTTTGAGGAAGAACTCACAAAATACTTACATTCTGGGTAACCTTAATAAGCGTAGTCGAAACTTGGGTATATCGTTTAAGTGTTATAACAAAGAAATCCAAAATTGAAAAAATTAGCATTCATACTAAATCACTTTCATGTAATAATTTGGACTCCTAGGTAATTTAGGCAGGTGTTTGAGGGTATCTTCTTTGAAAAACTATAAAAAATATTTATATTATTGTGTAGCAATAATATAAAGCGTAGTCGAGTTTAGGTATATCGTTTAAGTTTTATAACAAAGAAATCTAAAGTTAAAAAATTAGCATTCATACTAAAGCACTTTCATGATTTGGACTCTAAGTAATTTAGGCTGGTGTTTGAGCTTCCTCTTTGAAGAACTCTAAAATACTTACATTCTGGTGTAGCAAGTAAGCGTAGTCGAGCTTAGGTATATCGTTTTAAGTGTTATAGCATTTATACTAAATCACTTTCATGTAATAATTTGGACTCTAGGTAATTTAGGCAGGTGTTTGAGGTATCTTCTTTGAAGAACTCTAAAATACTTACATTCTGGTGTAGCAATAAAGCGTAGTCGAGCTTAGTATATCGTTTTAAGTGTTAAAACAAAGAAATCTAAAGTTGAAAAAATTAGCATTCATACTAAATCACTTTCATGTAATAATTTGGACTCTTAGGTAATTTAGGCAGGTGTTTGAGGTATCTTCTTTGAAGAACTCTAAAATACTTACATTCTGGTGTAGCAATAAAGCGTAGTCGAGCTTAGGTATATCGTTTTAAGTGTTATAACAAAGAAATCTAAAGTTGAAAAAATTAGCATTCATACTAAATCACTTTCATGTAATAATTTGGACTCCTAGGTAATTTGAGCAGGTGTTTTGGATTATCTTCTTTGAAGAAGAAATCTAAAATACTTACATTCCTGGTGTAGCAATAAACTATCTAAGTCGAGCTTAGGTATATATCGTTTTGAAAAGTGTTCGAACAAAGAGAAATCTAAAAGTTAAAGAATTGGGAATTTATACTAAATCACTTTCATGTAATAATTTGGACTTCTAGGTAATTTAGGCAGGTGTTTGAGGTATCTTCTTTGAAGAACTCTAAAAAATCATTCTAGTGTAGCAATAAAGCGTAGTCGAGCTTAGGTATATCGTTTTAAGTGTTATAACAAAGAAATCTAAAAAAATTAGCATTCATACTAAATCACTTTCATGTAATAATTTGGACTCCTAGGTAATTTAGGCAGGTGTTTGAGGTATCTTCTTTGAAGAACTCTAAAATACTTACATTCTGGTGTAGCAATAAAGCGTAGTCGAGATTAGGTATATCGTTTTAAGTGTTATAACAAAGAAATCTAAAGTTGAAAAAATTAGCATTCATACTAAATCACTTTCATGTAATAATTTGGACTCCTAGGTAATTTAGGCAGGTGTTTGAGGTATCTTCTTTGAAGAACTCTAAAACATTCTGGTGTAGCAATAAAGCGTAGTTGAGCTTAGGTATATCGTTTTAAGTGTTATAACAAAGAAATCTAAAGTTGAAAAAATTAGCATTCATACTAAATCACTTTCATGTAATTGGACTCCTGAGTAATTTAGGCGGTGTTTGGTATCTTCTTTTAAAACTCTAAAATACTTACATTTCTGGGTGCTTAATAAGCATAGTTGAGCTTAGGTATATCGTTTTTAAGTGTTATAACAAAAGAAATCTAAAGTTGAAAAAGTAGCATTTATACTAAATCACTTTCATGTAATAATTTGGACTCTAGGTAATTTATTTGGGTGTTTGATGTACCCTCTTCTTTGAAAAACTTTCTAAAATACTTTACATTCTGATTTGTGGCAATAAAACGTGATCGAACTTGGGTATATCGTTTTGGTGTTCGAAACAAAAAGAAATCTAAAGTTGAAAAATTAGCACATTCATACTAAATCACTTTCATGTAATAATTTGACTCCTAGGTAATTAGGCAGGTATTTGAATTTATCTTCTTTAAAGAACTCTAAATTCATACATTCTGGTGTAGCAATAAAGCGTAGTCGAGCTTGGGTACTTATCGTTTAAGTGTTCGAACAAAGAAATCTAAAGGATTAAAAAATTATCATTCATATAAATCACTTTCTAAATATTAATAATTTGGACTCTAGGTAATTTAGGCGGGTGTTTGGTATCTTCTTTGAAGAACTCTAAATACTCATTATGGTGTAGCAATAAAGCGTAGTCGAGCTTAGGTATATCGTTTAAGTGTTATAACAAAGAAATCTAAAGTTGAAAAAATTAGCATTCATACTAAATCCCTTTCATGTAATAATTTGGACTCTAGGTAGGCAAGTGTTTGAGGTATCTTCTTTGAAGAACTCTAAAATCCTTACATTCTGGTGTAGCAATAAAGCGTAGTCGAGCCCAGGTATATCGTTTTAAGTATTATAACAAAGAAATAAAGTTGAAAAATTAGCATTCATACGAAATCACTTTCATGTAATAATTTGGACTCTAGGTAATTTAGGCAGGTGTTTGGGGTATCTCTTTTTTAAAGAACTCTAAAATACTTACATTCTGGTGTAACAATAAAGCGTGTAGTCGAGCTTCGGTATATCGTTTTAAGTGTTATAATAAGAAATCTAAAGTTGAAATAATTGGCATTCATACTAAATCCCTTTCATGTAAACAATTTGGACTCCTAGGTAATTTGACGGGTGTTTGGTATCTTTGAAGAACTCACAAATATACTTACATTCTGGAGTAACAATAAGCGTAGTCGAGCTTAGGTATATCGTTTTAAGTGTTATAACAAAGAAAACTAAAGTTGAAAAATTAGCATTCATACTAAATATCACTTTCATGTAATAATTTGGACTCCTAGGTAATTTAGGCGGGTGTTTGAGGTATCTTCTTAAACTCTAAAATACTTTTATTCTGGTGTAGCAATAAACGTAGTCTGAGCTTAGGTATATCGTTTTAAGGGATATAACAAAGAGAAATCTAAAGTTGAAATAATTAGCATTCATACTAAATCCCTTTCATGTATTTGGACTCCTAGGGAATTTAGGCAGGTGTTTGAGGGTATCTTCTTTGAAGGCCTCAAAAATACATTCTGGGTAGCATTAAAGCGTGGTCGAGTATGAGTAAGACGTTTTAACAGTCTTGTAACAAAGCAAGCTAATGTTGAGCAAAATTAGCATTCATACTAAATCACTTTCATGTGTAATAATTTGGACTCTAGGTAATTTGCAGGCATTTGTTTGAGGTATCTTCTTTGAAAAACTTTAAAATACTTTCTGGTGTAGCAATGAAGCGTAGTCGAGCTTAGGTATATCGTTTAAGTGTTATAATAAAGAAATCTAAAGTTGAAAAAAAATTAGCATTCATACTAAATCACTTTCATGTATGTTGGACTCTAGAATTTAGGCGGGTGTTTGGGTATCTTCTTTGAAGAACCACAAAATACTTACATTCTGGTCGTAACAATAGAAAAGCGTAGTCGAGCTTAGGTATATCGTTTAAGTGTTATAACAAGAAATCCTAAAGTTGAAAAATTAGCATTCATACTAAGTCACTTCATGTTATAATTTGGACTCCTAGGTAATTTAGGCAGGTGTTTTGGTATCTTCTTTGAAGAACTCTAAAATACTTATATTCTGGTGTAGAATAAAGCGTTGTCGAGCTTAGGTATATCGTTTAAGTGTTATAACAAAGAGAAATCTAAAGTTGAAAACATTAGCATTCATACTAAATCACTTTCATGTAATAATTTGGACCCCTAGGTAATTTAGGCAGGTGTTTGAGGTATCTTCTTGAAAGAACTCTAAAACACACATTCTGGTGTAGCAATAAAGCGCAGTCGAGCTTAGGTATATCGTTTTAAGTGTTATTACAAGAAATCTATAGTTGAAAAAAAGAATTAGCATTCATACTAAATCACTTTCATGTTATAATTTGGACTCCTAGGTAATTTAGGCAGATGTATGAAATTTATTTTCTTTGAAGAACTTTCTAAAATAACACATTCAGTGTATAACAAAAGCGTAGTCGAGCTTAGGTATATCGTTTTGAGGTGTTATAACAAGAAATCTAAAGTTGAAAAATTAGCAGCATTCATACTAAATCACTTTCATGTAATAATTTGGACTCCCTAGGTAATTTAGGAAGGGGTTTGAGGGTATTTTTTTTAAGAAACTTAAATACTTTTTTTTCTGGTATAGCAATAAAGCTTAGTCGAGCTTAGGTATATCGCTTTAAATGTTATAACAAAGAAATCTGAGTTGAAAAAATTAGCATTCATATAAATCACTTTCATGTAATGAATTTGGACTCCTAGGTATTTTAGGCATAAGTGTTTGAGGTATCTTCTTTGAAGATTTCTACAAAATACTTACATTCTGGTGTAGCAATAGAGCGTAGTCGAGCTTAGGTATCACGTTTTAGTGTTATAACAATCTAAAGTTGAAAAATTAGCATTCATACTAAATCACTTTCATGTAATAATTTGGACTCCTAGGTAATTTAGGCAGGTGATTGAGGTATCTTCTTTGAAGAACTCTAAAATACTTACATTCTGGTGTAGCAATAAAGCGTAGTCGAGCTTAGGTATATCGTTTTAAGTGTTATAACAAGAAATCTAAAGTTTAAAAATTAGCATTTATACTAAATCACTTTCATAACAATTTGGACTCCTAGGTAATTTGGGCAGGGTGTTTGGTATCTTCTTTGAAGAACTCTAAAAAATGCTTACATTCTGGAGTAAGCAATATACAAAAGCGTAGTCGAGCTTAGGTATATCGTTTTAAGTGTTATAACAAAGAAATCTAAAGTTGAAAAATTAGCATTCATACTAAACCACTTTCATGTAATAATTTGGACTCCTAGGTAATTTAGGCAGGTGTTTGGTATCTTCTTTGAAAAACTCTAAAAAACTTACATTCTGGTGTAAACAATAAGCGTAGGCGAGTTAGGTATATCATTTTTAAGTGTTATAACAAGAAATCTAAAGTTGAAATAATTAGCATTCATACCAAATCACTTTCATGTAATAATTTGGACTCTGGAAATTTAGGCAGGTGTTTGAGGTATCTTCTTTTGAAAAACGCAAAAATACTTTTATTCTGGTGTAGCAATAAAGCGTAGTCGGAAGCTTAGGTATATCGTTTTGAGTGTTGTAACAAAAATCTAAAGTTGAAAAAAATTAGCATTCATTACTAAATCACTCATGTAACTTAATTTGGACTCCTAGGTAATTTAGGCAGGTGTTTGAGGGATCTTCTTTAAAGAACTCTAAAATACTTACATTCTGGTGTAGCAATAAAGCGTAGTCGAGCTTAGGTATATCGTTTTAAGTGTTATAACAAAGAAATCTAAAGTTAAAAAAATTAGCATTCATACTAAATCACTTTCATGTAATAATTTCCTATGTAATTTAGGCAGGTGTTTGAGGTATGTTCTTTGAAAAAATTTCTAAAATACTTACATTCTGGTGTGGCAGCAATAAAGCGTAGTCGACCTTAGGTATATCGTTTTAAGTGTTATAACAAAGAAATCTAAAGTTGAAAAAATTAGCATTCATACTAAATCTTTTTCATGTAATAATTTGGACTCCTAGGTAATTTAGGCAGGTGTTTGAGGTATCTTCTTTGAAGAACTCTAAAATACTTACATTCTGGTGTATCAATAAAGCGTAGTCGAGCTTAGGTATATCGTTTTAAGTGTTATAACAAAGAAATCTAAAGTTGAAAAAATTAGCATTCATACTAAATCACTTTCATGTAATAATTTGGACTCCTAGGTAATTTAGGCAAGTGTTTGAGGTATCTTCTTTGAAGAACTCTAAAATACTTACATTCTGGTGTAGCAATAAAGCGTAGTCGAGCTTAGGTATATCGTTTTAAGTGTTATAACAAAGAAATCTAAAGTTGAAAAAAATTAGCATTCATACTAAATCACTTTCATGTAATAATTTGAACTCTACATTCTGGTGTAGCAATAAAGCGTAGTCGAGCTTAGGTATATCGTTTTAAGTGTTATAACAAAGAAATCTAAAGTTGAAAAAATTTGGACTCCTAGGTAATTTAGGCAGGTGTTTGAGGTATCTTCTTTGAAGAACTCTAAAATACTTACATTCTGGTGTAGCAATAAAGCGTAGTCGAGCTTAGGTATATCGTTTTAAGTGTTATAACAAAGAAATCTAAAGTTGAAAAATTAGCATTCATACTAAATCACTTTCATGTAATAATTTGGACTCATAGGTAATTTAGGCAGGTTTTGAGGTATCTTCTTTGAAGAACTATAAAATACTTACAATCTGGTGTAGCATTAAAGCGTAGTCGAACTTAGGTATATCGTTTAAGTGTTATAACAATAACGAAGAAATCTAAAGTTGAAAAAATAGCATTCATACTAAATCTTTCATGTAATAATTTCGACTCCTGGTAATTAAAGGCAGGTGTTTGAGGTATCTTCTTTGAAGAACTCTAAAATACTTTCATTCTGGTTTTTGTAGCAATAAAGCGTAGTCGAGCTTGGGTATAATGTTTTAAGTGTTATAACAAAGAAATCTAAAAATGAAAAAAAGCATTCTTACTAAATCACTTTCATGTAATAATTTGGACTCTAGGTAATTTTAGGAGTTTTGAGGTATCTTTTGAAAGAACTCTAAATTCCTTACATTCTGGTGTTGTAGCAATAAGCGTAGTCGAGCTTAGGTATATCGTTTTAAGTGTTATAACAAGAAATATCAAAAGTTGAAAAAATTAGCATTCATACTACCATCACTTTCATGTAATTTGGACTCTGAGTAATTTGGCAGGTTTTTGGTATCTTTGAGAAGAACTCTAAAATACTTATTCTGGTGTACAGCAATAAGCGTAGTCGAGAACTTAGATATATCGTTTTTGGTGTTATAACAAGAAATCACAAGTTGAAAAAATTAGCACATTCATACTAAATCACTCATGTAATAATTTGGACTCTAGGTATTTTAGGCAGGTGTTTGAGTATCTTCTTTGAACTCTAAAATAACATTCTGGTGTAGCTTAATAAAGCGTAGTCGAGAAGACTTAGGTATATCGTTTAAAGTGTTATAACAAAAAGAAATCTAAAGTTGAAAAATTAGCATTCATACTAAATCACTTTCATGTAATAATTGGACTCCTAGGTAATTTAGACAGGTGTTTGGGGTGTCCTCTTTGTGAAGAACTCTAAAAAGTATATAACTTATTCTGGTGTAGCATCGGCGTAGTCGAGCTTGGGTATATCGTTTAAGTGTTATAACACAAAGAAATCTAAGTTGAAAAAATTAGCATTCATACTAAATCCTTTTCATGTAATAATTTGGACTCTAGTTGGTACCCAGACTGGTGTTTGGGGATATCTTCTTTGAAGAACTCTAAAATACTTTTATTCTGGTGTAGCAATAAAGCGTAGTCGAGCTTAGGTATATCGTTTTAAGTGTTATAACAAAGAAATCTAAAGTTGAAAAAATTGGCATTCATACTAAATCACTTTCATGTAATAATTTGGACTTCTAGGTAATTTAGGCAGGTGTTTGAATTATCTTCTTTGAAGAACTCTAAAATACTTACATTCTGGTGTAGCAATAAAGCGTAGTCGAGCTTAGGTATATCGTTTTAAGTGTTATAACAAAGAAATCTAAAGTTAAAATTAGAATTTAAAGCTACTGAATCACTCGAAATTTGCAAGATAGGCGAATCTAGGTAGGTATTTGCAAACTTCATTGAGAATCAAGCAATTTCTAAATATACTTATTCTGGGTGTGGCGAAAAGCACAAAAACTTTGTGTGTGTAGTCTAGAACTTGGTATTATATCGTTTTAGTATGACTGCAAAGAAATGCTGCAAGGGTTGAAAAGTAATTGACGCGTTTATACAACCTGCCGCCACTACCCATATGCCAGAATGGCAGAGAAAACTTATGAGAGAGGGAATGATGATATGATAATGTTATTGTAAATGGGTGTTGAGATAACCACCTGTGCCAACCTTACCTTTAGCAGCCTTAACCTTGTAGCCTTGTAGTGATTAGTAGCCATGTGTTGCTGGCACGA
>JABUQX010142570.1:20000-21632 GCA_015478945.1 Trachelipus rathkii
CATTCCATTCTATCTCTCGCCAACACCCTACCTTCCTCCACACTCATCCCTCTCTCTTCCAGCATTTCCTTTATTCCATCCATCCACCTTCTTCTCGGTCTCCCCCTTCCTCTTCTTCCTATCCCCTCCGCCTCCCAAACTCTCCTAACCACCCTCTGTTCCTCCATTCTCTCCAGATGTCCAAACCATCTTAACATTCCCTTCTCCGCTCTTCTCACCAAACCATTCTTCCAATCACATCTCTCTCTTATCACCCTATTCCTAATCCTCTCTCTTTTACTAACCCCACATACCGCTCTCAACCCTTTCATCTCAAACACTTCCAACTTCTTCTTGGACCTAGCATTCAACCCCCATGTTTCACACCCATATAGTACCGCTGGAACACATATTTTTTCAAACATACTTATCTTAAGTTTATGTGATAAATCCCCCCCTTTCCATAATTCCCTCAGACCACTCAATGCTCTCATTCCTTCTCCTACTCTGTGATCTATCTCTTCCTTCATCCCTCCTTCCTTACCCAAATCCATCCCTAAATATCTGAAAACCTTTACTTCTTCTAATACTACACCTCCTACTCTAATCTCTAACCCCATCCCCTCATCTGTTTCATCCTCCTCAAACACTAACACTTTACTCTTTCCTGGATTTATCTTAAGACCCTTTTGTCCACACACTCTCTCAAACTCCTTCACCAAATACTACAGCCCTTCTGAATTCTTCGCCACTAAGGCAGTATCATCCGCAAATAGTATCATGTTCACTTCCCATCTATCACCCCTATCCATCAATTCCACCCCTCTCCCCTCCCTCATCATTCCTCTGCAGACACTCTCCATAAATAAATTGAAAAGCCACGGTGACATTACACATCCCTATCTTAACCCTCTCTTTACCCCAAACATCTCACTCTCCCCCCCTAATACTCTCACACACATTCTGCTATTCCTATAAAAGGCCCTAATACCTTTACCTAATTTACCCCCTACTCCATATTCCTCCAGCACCTTCCATAATTCCCCCCTCTTCACTCTATCATATGCTTTCTCCAGATCAAGAAAACACCCGTACACTTTCCCTTTCCTTTCTATACCTTTCTCCACAAGCATCTTCATCGTGAATACTTGATCCACACACCCCCTTCCCACCCTAAATCCTCCTTGTTCTTCCCCCATTCTCTCCTCCGTTAAATCTCTCACCCTCTCAATTAGTATTCTCCCATACACTTTCCCTACTACACTCAAAAGACAAATACCTCTATAATTCCCACACTCCATCCTATCCCCTTTCCCTTTATACAGGGGAACCAAACAACCATCCTCCCAATCCTGTGGAACCTCTCCCCTCCTCCAACATAAATTATATAACCTATACAGCCATTCCTCCACCCCTCTGCCTCCCATCTGTAACATTTCCATACTCACACCATCTAGACCTGTGGACTTTCCTTTTTTTCCTTTAGTTAACGCCCTAATAATTTCTTCCATTTGTATTTCCACTTCCCCCCCCATCCTCACCTCTTGTAAATCCTCCTCATCTCTCCCACCCATTTCATTCAATAATCCTCTAAAATATTCCCCCCATCTTTTCCTCACCCTATCCTCCCCTCCTATCCATTCCCCTTCCCCT
>JABUQX010142571.1:7500-10000 GCA_015478945.1 Trachelipus rathkii
ATTAAAAACAAAAATTAAAAAGTAAAACAAAACATTTAAAAATTAATATACATATATAAATATTAATATATACATATGTTTAAAACTTTTAAAACATCAATGATAACGATAGATAGACTTTAGACTTTAATTCTTTATTATCGTAAACAAGTACATTTTTTTAAAAGTAATTAAAAAAAAAAAATCCAAAAACTAAAATAACAATAATAATATGTAGGAATCATCTCAAAGAATCTTCTCTACTTTGTATAAACCAAATTCTAGCTTTTAAGGCATCAAGATCATTTTGAAAATTATTTGAAACGTTGTATTTTGATTGAAATATTTTTTCTATATCTCTCACCAGTCTACCTCTAATCAATAAGGATCGATTCTTATCAATATATTCACATGGTCTATTAAATAGCCTAAAAACTGTGCATAATTTCATATAATTTAGATAATGTTTAAACAGCAACATTTCAAGACTATTACAAACATCATGGTTACTAAATCTCGTTGAAATTTTAAGGGTCTTCTTAATCGCATTGTGAAAGCCAGTTTCAAATTGTTTCATCAATTGACTACTGTTAGCTAAGTTAACCCATAAATCTGCTCCATAAAATGGGGTACAATAGGATCTTAGCAAATACAAAATCATTTCGGGATCCAGTGATCTAAATCTACGCAAAATAAGATTAAACTTACCAAAGAATTTGTTTCTTGCTCTTTTAATATCCAAGTTTTCTTCTAAATAATTATTGATATAAAAACCCAAGTATTTAGAATGCGTTGCATATCTTAATGAATCACCTGACAGCTTGAATTTCACTTGATTTTCTTTTATTTTGCCGTTTTTCTTAATGAAGTTAACAACCAAACTCTTGTCATGATTTATATTTAGGCATAAATCAGTTATAACATTTTCTGCTTTATATAGAAGAGTTTGAAGGCCACTAATTGATGGAGCAAGCAATACTAAGTCATCAGCATACATAATAATATTTGACATACGAAATCCTAATCTAGTTCCAATTTTGATTTTCACAATATTCTTTATTAGTTCATCAACATATATACAGAACAAAAGGGGGGATAATATCCCTCCCGTCTTACACCGTTTTTTACTTGCCAAGTATTTGAAAAACTATTTTTGTTTTTAACATTAACAAATTGATTTTATAAATACTCATTATAATATTCAAAATACCGTAGGGAATATTCATCTCATTAAGTTTTTTGAATAAGACCTCATGATTGACCTTATCAAACGCTTTGGAAAAGTCCAAAAAAGCGGCATATACATCCGATCCTCTATCAGTATAGCTCGCAATAGTTTCCTTTAAAGAAAACATGGCCGTCACTGTTGAATAATTTTTCCTAAAGCCGTGTTGCCTATCGTCAAGAGTAACAAAGTCCTCTAATCTATCCAATAAACCCTTTTCTATCAACCTGAAAATAACAGATGACATCATAATTGGTCTGTAATTATCAATATTGATCCTTTATTATTGGAGTAATAACTCCACTTAGCATTTTGATTGGGAAATAATTATGCATAATGCACACATTTAAGAATTCTGCTATTAACCTATCGGAGGCTTCCGTACCAAATTTTAAATGAAACAAATGTATATTGTCCGGTCCCAATGTAGGTTTCAATTTATGAATCAATGCCCTAATCTCCGTAGCACTAAACATTTCGTACACTTCTGTCCATGCGACATCTTTGGAAATAAAATTGTCATTAGACTGGCAATATTTATCATCAAATATAGCCTTAAATTTATTTGAAAACTTCTCTGCTATAAACATTCCATCAGATTCACCATCTATTTTGGTGGTAATTTTTTTCTTTTCATCTTTGATAGTAACTTGGTTCCAAAATTTTTTCATTTCTTTGTTTTTAAAACTTTTTAGTAAGTTTTTATTTCTTATTTCCTCTTCTTTATTTCTACATTTTTTTAACTCGTATTTAAATTTTGCTCTAGAATTTTTCATATTGTCAAATTCTATGCCTGTTACTTTTCTTCCTTTATTTTTCCATGTAATAAATTTGTTAACTGCATCCCGATGAACGTTTTTCAGTGAATCATTCCAACCTGGAATGCATTTTTTAATGTTTTTTCTTTTTATAGTAAGCTTTTCACTAGCCTCGTGCATGCTATTACATATAGATTCATAAAACACATCTATCTGATTGAGGTGTCGTTCATATTTACAGCCATATTTATTACAGTGTATAACTTCGTTTTTAGATTTTCTTATAATATCACTAAATTGATCTAAGTTATTTTTATAACTTTTTATTTCTAGGTCAGTTAGCTTGTTCCAGTAAACAAATCTGACGTCAAGGTCTTCTTCATATCTTTCTTTTTCGATTTGAGCCCTTATTAAGAGAGTAAAAGACATTGGAAAGTGATCATACAAACAGCAATCATATAAGATTGTTACATCGTTAATATCTTCCTTCAAGTTATTAGAACAAACAACATGATCTAACCAGGATGTTGTGTTGTGA
>JABUQX010142571.1:15000-17500 GCA_015478945.1 Trachelipus rathkii
ATAGAATTTCGATTGGGGTCGTCTCAACCTTGTGAATTCAATTCTTTAAAAACCCAACTTATACAAATCTACCTCTCTCTAAAACACCTTCTAACTTTCCTATCTCTTTCGACGGTTTCTCTCGTCTCTTCTGACAATATAAACATCCTAGGCCTTAGCATAAACAAAAAAAATGTCTTGGAAACCTCACATCACAACGGTTACTGGGGGGCCTCAAAGAAACTTGGAGTTCTGTTTGAACTGCCGAGATTTTTTTCCTCTTCTGCAGTTACTCCAGGCACCACCTACAGGGTCTCATCCCGCCCTTGTGGGTACTGTTCTCATATCTGGG
Source organism: Trachelipus rathkii (assembly GCA_015478945.1). NCBI lineage: Eukaryota > Metazoa > Arthropoda > Malacostraca > Isopoda > Trachelipodidae > Trachelipus > Trachelipus rathkii. Next base: position 15,332 of record JABUQX010142571.1, read on the forward strand.
GGCTCTGGTTTCACCCGGCTTTTGGACAGGGTCGAGTCAAAAGCCAAAAGGCTTATAAACTGTTCTGTGCTTTCCAGTTCACTTGACCCTCTATCTTTGAGGCGCGATGGGTACTATCTCTTTTCTATAGGTACCGCAGGCAGGTGTTCGAAGGAACTTACCACTCGCGTACCACCACCTTTACAGCTTCCTCATAGCTTTAAGGGGTGCTGTGTCTGCTGAGATTTTGTGTTGATGTAGGGAACTCCAATCTAGTTCGATGCGGTGCTTCCTTCTTTCCTGCCACATCTGTTCTGTGGAATTCTCTTCCATCTTCTGTGTTTCCTGCTGAATTTAATCTCCCTCACTTTAAAGCCTGCGTCTGTGCTCATCTGCGTAATTTACGCTAGCGGATGAAATTTAAGTGTGAAACACCCCCTCCCTGAATAGGGCTCTGCCCGTGAGTGGTGGTGACAACTGTAGAAAAAAAAATAAGCAACGATAGTTGTTGTAATGTATTGGAAAAATCAGATACACTGTCACATGTATCTGTGTAAATGTATAGACAGATATACATGAAAATTGAATATAAAGAGAGAGACAGACAGAGAGAAGGATAGATAGAAACAGACAGAGAGAGAGGGACAGAGAGAGACAGAGAAGAAGTGTAAGACACAAGGAAGAAGTCAAGGAGGAGAAAAGAAACAATGAAAAGAAAAGAGGATAAAGGAGAGTGACAATGCTTGAAGAGAGAGAGAGAGAGAAGAGAGAGAGCAGAGAGAGAGAGAGAGAGAGAGAGAGAGAGAGAGAGAGAGAGAGAGAGAACAGAGAGAGAGAGAGAGAGAGAGAGAGAGAGAGAGAGAGAGAGGAGAGAGAGAGAGAGAGAGAGAGAGAGAGAGAGAGAGAGAGAGAGAGAGAGAGAGAGAGAGAGAGAGAGAGAGAGAGAGAGAGAGAGAGAGAGAGACTGAGACAGAGACAGAGAGATAGAGACAGAGAAACAGAGACAAAGAAGAAGTGAAAGATACGAAGAAAGAAGTGGAGTAAAAGACAGAAACAATGGAACGGAAAAAGAGAGACAAGGAGAATGGCATTATTTGAGAGAGAGAGAGAAAGAAAGAGAGAGATGTATACAGTTGCCTATTACCTTCAGATAGCTTAGAGAAAGAAAAATAAAGAAAAGCAAAATTAAAGAGAAAGAAAGAGAATTAGAGATAGAGCCATAAAAACGTGTAACATAGAGAAAGAAAATAAAATGTGAGAGAATGATGATAAAAAGAGAGAAAGTCAGAAATAAAGGGATAAGGGAAACAGAAATAGAAAAAGGCAGAGAGACTGAAAAGAGAGAAAGATAGAGAGAGAGAGAGACGGACACAGAGAGAGATGTAACCATTATTCCTTGCTCATGAATTAATATACAAGACATTTTAACTAACTTTGACTTATGAACTTTCGTAGTTAGAAGTGTTTATTATTTACCTCAATAAAACGTCAATTTTTATCCAAAATTGAAGAAAAATTTAATTTTATAATAAAAAGAAAAGAAATAAGAATAAGTATATATTAATATCCCATTGCTAAATTTCGACATACAGGTATATATTATATATATATATATATATATATATATATATATATATATATATAATATATTATTTTAATATATATAAAAATATATTTATATATATATATATATAGCACCAATAACACTTTAAACCCTACTTTCTTCAAATATTCAACAAACCAATATGTGATGCCAATTCTGAGCAATTTATATATATATATATATATATATATAAAATTATGTTACATATATTTTGTACTAAAATTATGTAAGAAAGGAAAATGTAAAAAATCGTAAAAAAAAAAAAAAATTAAAGAGCTTTACGTCAATCGTAATTTTATCACTCATTCTTGGAATGAATTGCTAAGAAACACAAGTGAATATTCGCATGTTTCTACCAGTCATACGATAGAATAATGCAAATAAAAATGAAAGTTAATTGTGGACTTTTAGTTCAATTTATGAGTAAGACTTCACCATTTGCGAACAAGAAAGTCACTTTTCCCGTCTCTTGCCACCTAAACCACGTCAATTTGTTGAATTCAATCTAGAATCCAGTCTTACATCCGAAAGAATTTGAATAAAGGCACGGGTACTCGTGTCTTTTTACGCCAGAACTTTCAAAGTTT
>JABUQX010142571.1:25000-28319 GCA_015478945.1 Trachelipus rathkii
ATTATTATTATGATGCTCAAATAGCATGAAATTTGATATTTAAATGGCTTTAATTTTATCATCATTTAAATTGCATCCAATCCTTTCCTGAAATAATATAAAAATGCAATTGTGAACGTAAATCCCTTAGATTTAAGATAATAATAATAATAATAATAATAATAATAATAATAATAATAATAACAATAATAATAATAATAATAATAATAATAATAATAATAATAATAATAATAATAATAATAATAATAATAATAATAATAATAATAAAAAAATAATAATAATAATAATAATAATAATAATAATAATAATAATAATAATAATAATAATAATAATAATAATAATAATAATAATAATAATAATAATAATAATAATAATAATAATAATATTTCTAAAAACTCAATATCAGCATTTATTTTAATGTACGATTTTGATGCTTTTTCAAGCCTCCTGAAAATATTTCTTTCAACAGAAGAAATTTTCTTTAAAATTATTCTTGAATAAAATAAAACAATTGATTTTAGTATAGTACCAAGCTTTCGTCCGTACACTTCGGACATTTTCAAGGAATAAGTTTTATTTTAATATTTTAACAATTTTGATAAAATAAATTTCGTGTAAACTAATAACAAAAATAAATAAATAAAATTATTAAATTTAAAAGTTAGAAAAGTTAACTTGCATTGACTTTTTGTCATTTAAAGATGTTCAAAAAATTGGACATTTCGTTATATTTTATGTTTATCATTGGTTTATGTTTCCTTAAGAGCAACGATTCCCCTAGTCGCAACTCATAAAAATCATTTTTTCTTGTTATGATGGAGAAGCCCTCTTTTATGCTGTTATCGGGATTTTTGTGGTGTTCTTCTTTAAAATGTTGAAATATTTTGCTCGGGTTATACTTATGTTGCGACATTCTCATGTTGAGGGTATTCGTTGTGTATCCGATATAAGAGGCGTTACATCCACTTTCAGAACATTGAAATCGGTACACAACGTTACTACTCCCACCATCCGAAAGCGCTTCACGAGTAGAGAAGCACGAGCTCAGTTTCAATGGCTTATAGTACGATCTTAATATAAGCTTCTTCCCGTCTTTTGCTTTAATATGCTCTTTTAAAATTAATTTTAATTTGTTCTCTTCATCTTTCTTCTGACTGATATTTTCAGTTTTATAATATAATACGAGCTTATCATTTTCGTTTTCATTCATGGTATTGGTAAGTAAATTATTTAAAGTGTTCTTTATAGTTTTCTCTATAATATACTGGGGGAAGTTATTGTTTATTAGATTCTGTGTTATTCTTTTAATTTCTTTATCAAAAAGGGTCCAATCAGACGATATCTTAAATGCTCGATGAACTAATGTCTTTATGGTAGCAATTTTGTAATTTAGAGGAGTGAAAGAGTCGAAATTCAAGTATGTTCCTTTATCTGTAGATTTGACGTAGACACTTCTATCAATTTTTCCATCCTCTTTAATTTTAATATTAACATCTAAGAAATTAATGTAGTTATTTTTTGTTCTTTCAAAAGTAAATTTTAAACCACTGAGATCTTCTATTTTTGATTTGAACTCTTGAATATGTTCTGGATCGTTAAATATTACAAAGGTGTCGTCTACGTATCGAATGTAAAAGAAAGGATTGAATGGGGCGTTTTCATTAAAAATTTTGTTTTCTACCGATGACATGTAGAAATCTGCGAAAGTTGGTCCTAAAGGTGATCCCATAGATACGCCATTTTTTTGAATATATGTTTTACCATTGAAGTTAAAAGGTGTTTTCGTTGTACATATGTAAAGTAACTTTCTCAGAATGTCTTCTTCTATGGACGGCGGTGGTTTTATTTCATGATGATAAACATTTTCTAATATTATGTTAATAGTTTCAGATATAGGAACATTCGTGAAAAGACTTTCAACATCCAGAGATATAATTTTGTTAACATCGAAAGAATTAATGTTGTTTAGTTTTTCCAAAAATTCATCTGTTGATTTAACTATAAATTTTTCGTTAAGATATGGTCTAATTAGGTTGTTTATGTATTTTGAGATATCATGAGTCACGGTACCCGTCATACTTACTATAGGCCTTAAGGGTGGGTCCTCGGTGTTCTTGTGAACCTTTGGTAGGCCATAGAGATGTCCATCACGGACATTAACATTAAACGCAACATAAGTATAACCCGAGCAAAATATTTCAACATTTTAAAGAACACCACAAAAATCCCGATAACAGCATAAAAGAGGGCTTCTCCATCATAACAAGAAAAAATGATTTTTATGAATTGCGACTAGGGGAATCGTTGCTCTTAAGGAAACATAAACCAATGATAAACATAAAATATAACGAAATGTCCAATTTTTTGAACATCTTTAAATGACAAAAAGTCAATGTAAGTTAACTTTTCTAACTTTTAAATTTATTAATTTTATTTATTTATTTTTGTTATTAGTTTACACGAAATTTATTTTATCAAAATTGTTAAAATATTAAAATAAAACTTATTCCTTGAAAATGTCCGAAGTGTACGGACGAAAGCTTGGTACTATACTAAAATCAATTGTTTTATTTTATTCAAGAATAATTTTAAAGAAAATTTCTTCTGTTGAAAGAAATATTTTCAGGAGGCTTGAAAAAGCATCAAAATCTTACATTAAAATAAATGCTGATATTGAGTTTTTAGAAATATGCTTGAAGAATCAGCTCCTCCCAAAATTTTCGGATTTTAAACTTTACGATCCAAAAGCCAGATACGAACCTGAGACTAAGAAATTTAAGTCATCACTTATAGAGAGAGAAATAAATAACAAAAAATTGGAACTTTCTAAATTATCGAAAGAATCATTATCTCTAGTTTTAGAGCTTCACAAGACCATTTCAAAATTTAAATTTTATTCTGCTTTATGTTACCTTCAGAGAAATATTAGGCAATATGAGTGTGAAATACGCCTTGTACATAATAAGAAATTATCAAATCTTTATGGAGAAGACATTCTCTTCAAGTCTAATAATTCGAAAATCTTAAACATATCTACCTATACACTAAACGAAAAGGAAAATGAGTTATTAGAACTGGGGTTAAACTTAGGTATAAAGAAAAAGGGTAACTTAATTAATAAACAAATTGAGGTTGAAAAACTTTACACGAACATAAAAAACTTTGCAAGGAAAGAGGAATTAAAAATTAGCAATGAAGACGATTTTAAAACTAAATTGAAAACCTTTGGATTACATTTCCCTAAAGAAGCTTTTAAAGATCCTTTAAACAACGAATTAAAAGATGCTATTAAATCCCTTAAACATAACCAGTGGCGGGT
>JABUQX010142572.1:2500-7500 GCA_015478945.1 Trachelipus rathkii
TAGATGAGTCATTGTGCTGCACAAATAAAAGTTGAAATGGGAAACAAGCAATAGTTTGACCTATAAACCTATAATTTTGACCATGTTTTAGTCATTACACGTATTTTAAATCATGAGGAAAGGTTCTGCAATGCAAGAAATATTAATTCTGGCTTTGCAGGTACAGAGATACACAGAATAACTTACAAAACTTTATTTGGAGGTCAAGAGGACTATATATTTATCCAAGCAATAAATAATAATTATTTGTTCTTTGTGGTCCGCGTCCGTCACTCAGAGCACTGCCCACCACAGTGACAAAGTGCTGTGCACTGAAGAACCGCCCTCTAGAATTTACAGCGTTCCCTGCATCCGGTCTTGCAGCCACATTGCAAGAGTTCCCTGCATGCACCTCATCCCAAACTGGGGAAGGAAGGTTCATAATATATATATATATATATATATATATATATATATATATATATATATATATATATATATATATATATATATATATATATATATATATATATATATATATATATATATATATATATATATATATATATATATATATATAACTTTTTATTATATATATATATATATATATATATATATATATATATATATATATATATATATATATATCAGTGATGGGCGAATCCGAATCCGGATTCGGATTCGAATCCGGATTCGAGCTCTCGAATCCGGATTCGGATTCGGATTCGAATCCGAAGGTCCTGGACTGGATTCGGATTCGGATTCGGATTCGAACATTTTCACACCCGTATATATATTCAGTTCGAATCCGAAGGTGCTGGATTCGGATTTGAGCATTTTCACACACACGGATTCAGATTCGGAGCTCGATTCCGAATCCGGATTCGAATCCAAGTCTATTTCTTGTGGATTTCAAAAAAAATCAAAAATAAAAAAAAACGAAAACAGAATAAAATTGCATCACCATTTAGGAGCCAATCACAGGAGTGCTGTAAGAGCCAATCAAGATGCATATTTCTATTATTATTGGCTAATCATAACGCCATAGGAGAAATAGTTACTCCTGAAACATTGGAAAAACTGATAATTTATAGAGAATATATGTTAAAAAAAATTATTTAATTTTTTAATAGGATATTATTATTTGTCTATTTTGAGGATTTTTCCACAAAGCCTCCTCTCGAAATTTGGCAAGAAATCAAATTTTTTTAAAAAATAAAATAAAAAAAAATTATTTAATATATATATATATATATATATATATATATATATATATATATATATATATATATATATATATATATATATATATATATAAATATATATATATATATATATATATATATATATATATATATATATATATATATCCCAGATAGTTCAGGCATGTAACTAAAAAACTATAACAGGTACACGAAAATAAATATCATTTTATTAATCAGGAGACATTTTCATTCGGAAATTAAAAAAAATAAAAAAAATAACTTTTAAACAAATTATGTTTATTTAAAAGAGTAAAAAATTTTCATTTTTGACAATTCAAATATGACAACATCGTGTGAACACCCAAAGTATACTTAAGTATTGATTTTTTTAAACTAACGAAGATACCTCAGGGTAAACAAGAACGATAGATAGAGTCGGGGTTTCTCGGCCTACCGGAGGACGACGGAAGTCCCCCTCTGTCCCTCTCGGCTCGAACCCCCTAAAAGGATATAAAAGAAAAAAATAACAGTTTCTCAAGCGGCAAAGTGAATTATTTGGCACCTTTTACTTTCGAGAAGCAATGCGTTCAAGGTCAATCAAAACGTAACCACAAAAGCCAGGTGTAAGATTTTTCAAATATTTAAGTCGTTATTAATAAATATTACAATAAAATAAATTTTTATTTAAGTTTCTTCACGATGAAAAATACATGCTCAAATCAAAAATTTATTTTATTTTCCTGTAGATATACATAGTTTTTCACAGTTACATGCCTGAACTTTGGATACTAGTCTGTACTATATATATATATATATATATATATATATATATATATATATATATATATATATATATATATATATATATATATATATATATATATATATATATATATATATATATATATATATATTGTCAGACTCTAAATATATATCTCAAAAACTACAATAGCTACCGGGAAAAGGAATACATTGTTGGAATGCTGGTAAAATTTTAGTTAGGAAAAAAAACTACAATAGCTACAGGGAAAAGGAATACATTTTTGGAATCCTGGTAAAATTTTAGTCAGGAAAATGTAAAAAAAAAAAAAATTATTGTTAATAATTATAGTAATATGAGGAAAAAGCCTATTTAGAGACCTTTTATACGGTACTCGTTAAAATAAATAGACTTTCTAGTATAGATAAATTTTTTTTTTAACTAAAGAATACCCCAAGGGTATACCGCACCGATGGCAGGAGTCGGGGTCTCTCGCCTTCCGGGGAACTACGGGGTAGGACTATTTCCCCCCTCCGGGGAGGGTCTCCGGAACCCCCGCTCTTTGGTATTTGGGTGTCGCGGGGGTTCCTCCGCCCCTCCCCTACGGGGTATGGAAAACGTCCCCCCTCTGTGTTCCCCGTCGGCTCGAGGCCCCCTACATTTGCGGTGTAATATATTTATAAATAATATATATATATATATATATATATATATATATATATATATATATATATATATATATATATATATATATATATATATATATATATATATATACTCTGTCCCCCGCCGGCTCGAGCTCCCCCCCAAAAAAAAGCAATTTTTTTTTTTTTAAATTTTCCTAACTAAAATTTAAGGATTCCAAAAATATATTCCTTTTCCCTGTAGCTATTGTAGTTTTAAAATTTTTTTTTTTTTTGTATATATAAAAATTTTACAGGATAACAATGTATTCCTTTTCCCTGTAGCTATTGTAGTTTTGAGATATGGATTTTGGCTCTTCTAGAGGCTGGCCTATATATATATATATATATATATATATATATATATATATATATATATATATATATATATATATATATATATATATATATACTATACTACTCTCCTCTCTATATATATATATATAACGTGTTAAAACTGCTGTACAAGAGAAGATGAGATGTTTTAGGAAATGGATAAAAACGAGAGGTGAGTTGGAGAGAAGAGAATATGTAGAGGCTCGGCGAGAGTCTGATAGAGTGAAAAGGATGGAAAAGGAAACCACCTGGGAAAAAATCGGAAACGAGTTGGAAGAAGATGTGACAGGCGTAAGAAAGCTGGTTTTTAATATAGCTTAGAATTACAGGAAAAGCTCGACACCAATGGCACGAGCTATAAAGGGCGAAAACGGAGTCCTAATAGTAAACCAAAGGGAGATTGACGAGAGATGGAGGAGATTCTTCGAGTATTTGTGCAATGTGGAGGGCGTTGCGGAGGAGAGATTGCGAGATCTTGATTTGTTGGAGGATGGGAGAGAGGAGGAGTGGTTGATCACGGAGGAGGAGACGATGGTGGCGTTGAAAGGTATGAAGAACGGAAAGGCGGCGGGAGAAGATGGAATAGTTGCGGAGATGCTGAAAGAAATGGGGAGTTGAAGGGACAAGACGGATGTTAAATCTGATGAACAGGTGCTGGAGAGATTATGTGGTGCCTGGTGAATGGAGTAGGGCAACAATCTGCCCCATATATAAAAAAGGAGATAAAACAGAATGTGGAAACTATAGAGGGATTGCATTAATGTCGCACCCTGCGAAGATCTATGAAATGATATTAGAGAGAAGGCTGAGAGAGGTGGTGGAACACAAGCTAGAAGAGTGGCAACATGGTTTCAAACCGGGGAGATCGACTATAGATCTGGTGTTCGCTTTGAAAATGATAAGTGAAAAGAATTGGGAATTTAACAGGAAGACATGTGCACTACCAGAAAAGGCTTTTGATAGAGTGCCAAGGGAGTTATTGTGGAGGGAACTGAGAAGAATAGAATATGGAATACCTGAGAAATTGTTAAAAGCAGTAAAAAGCACTTATGTAGACAGCAAATGCAGAGTAAAGACTATTTCCGGTGAGGGAGAATGGTTTAATGTCACAACTAGAGTGAAGCAAGGGAGCGTGCTCTCCAATTCTGTTCATTATATACATGGACAGTTGCGGGAGATCGGTGGGGAACAGAGTGGAGAATGAGATGTTTGGATACGTGGATGACTTGGTGTTGTTTGCACAAAACTAAGAGAGACTGCAGAATTTTCTGGAGGTTTGGGACGAAGAGTTGGAGGAGAGGGGTATGAGGATAAACCGAGGGAAGACAGGTGATGTTGATTGGAGGTGGTGGAGATGTCCTGGAGGTGAGTTTGAGTGGAGAAGGGCTGAGACAAACGGACCAGTTTAAATATTTGGGGGTGCACTATGGTGAGGAAAACGACATAATGCTGGAATTAAACAAGAGAATTGGGAAATTTAATGGGACAGTAGCAATGTTGTTCCCATTGTTGAAGGAAAGAGCAATTTGGAGACGAGTCAATATGGTGATGTACACAAGTACACTGAGGCCAATACTGACGTACGGACATGAAGCTTGGGCTCTTAATGCGAGAGCAAATAGCAAGTTGGAGGCATGCGAGATGCGCGTGTTGTGACTGATTAGAGGAGTAACAAGAAGAGACAGGAAGAGAAATGAGGAGGTTAGGGCGGATTTGGGCGTGAGAAGCGTGGTAGAGCTTGTGGAGAGGGGACAGCTGCGGTGGTACGGACATGTTAAGAGGATAGAGGAGCAACGAGTGCCCAGAAAATATCTGGAATGGATATCGGAGGGGAGAAGAAGTGTGGGAAGACCTAAAGTTAGATGGAGCGACAACGTGAGCGTGGCAATGATGAAGAGAGAAAGGAACATCCAGGATGTGGAGGCGTCTGAGATGTGGATGGACAGAAGACGTTGGAGAAGTTTCGTGCAGAACAACTGACAGATGCATGCATCTATATACAGGAGATTGGTGAGAAAGGTGATATATATATATATA
>JABUQX010142572.1:12500-15000 GCA_015478945.1 Trachelipus rathkii
TAAACTGTCAACATTAACAAAGTTCCACACTTAACACCAGTAAAGTAACTAACATTGCATGCAAAACGTAACCTATTCATACTTTTTCAAGCATATCGCTAACATAGCATTACCTGAACTAAGAATATAATGTACAATAACAAACCTAACACACCTTACGTACGAATAAACTACTAACATTAACAAAGTTCCATACTTAACAACAGTAAAGTACCTAACACAGCGTACAATACGTAACCTATTCATACTTTTTTCAAGCATATATCTAACACATCAATGTTAATTTTACATTAACATGGTAATATTTAACAAAAAATTTAACATAACCCTGTCTAATTATCATACTGACAACGAATATAATAGTAACGTAACAAAGTTTTTACATTAACTTCGTATTATTTAACAAAAATTCATCATAACTTACCTAAATATCATAATCCCCGACGAATATAATGCTAACGTAACAAAGTTTTTTACATTAACTTCGTAATATTTAACAAAAATTCATCATAACCTTACCTAAATATCATAATCCCCAACGAATAATTGCAAACATAACAAAGTTTTATCCAAAAATAACATAAAAATAACAAAGTTTTATCCAAACATAGCATAAAAATAAGTCCTTTGAATAAAATATCATAGTAAAGTGTAATAGTTTACTGATTTTAAAGCAGTAAATCAGTAAATCAAACCACCCGTTCCTGCAGTCCCCACCCTACCCACCCATCCATGACCTTTTGATCTATTGATCTATTGATTCAGATCACATTTCAAGTATCATTTCGGATAAACATAGTACCAAAATAAGTTCTTTATATACTAACCATCATATATATGCTAACGTAACAATGTTTTCACATTAATAAAGCTAACATAACATTACCTGAACTAAGAATATAATGTACAACGACAAACCTAACACACCTTACGCACGAATAAACTACTAAAATTAACAAAGTTCCATACTTAACAACAGTAAAGTACCTAACACAGCGTACAAAACGTAACCTACTCACACATTTTCAAGCATATTGCTAACACATCAATGTTAATTTTACGTTAACATGGTAATATTTAACAAAAATTTAGCATAAGCCTGCCTAATTATCATACTGACAACGAATATAATGCTAACGTAACAAAGTTTTTTACATTAACTTCGTAATATTTAACAAAAATTCATCATAACCTTACCTAAATATCATAATCCCCAACGAATAATTGCAAACATAACAAAGTTTTATCCAAACATAACATAAAAATAACAAAGTTTCCAAACAAAGCATAAATAAGTTCTTTGAATAAAATATCATAGTAAAGTGTAATAGTTTACTGATTTTAATGCAGTAAATCAGTAAACCAGTAAATCAAACCACCCGTCCCTGCAGGCCCCTCCCCACCCATCCGCCCGTGATCTATTGATCTTTTGATTCAAGTCATATTTCGAGTATCATTTTGGATAAACATAACATAAAAATAAGTTCTTTATATACCGACCTACGAATATATGCTAACGCAACAAAGTTTTTAGCATCAATAAAGCTAACATATCACAACCTGAACTAAGAACATAATGTCCAACGACAAACCTAACACACCTTACGCCCGAATAAACAGTCAACATTAACAAAGTTCCATCCTTAACAACAGTAAAGTTACTAACATAGCATACAGAACGTAACCTGTTCACACCTTTTTAAACGTATCTGTAACATATCATAGGTATTTTTATCTTAACATAGTAATATTTAACAAACATTTATGATAACCTTACCTAACAAAGTTTTTAACCAAACATAATATAAAAATAACAAAGTTTTACCCAGACATAACATAAAAATAAGTTCTTTTAATAAAATATCACAGTAAAGCGTAATAGTTTACTGATTTTAAAGCAGTAAATCAGTAAATCAGTAAATCAAACCACCCGTCCCTGCAGTCCCCTCCCCACCCACCCGCCTATGATCTATTGATCTATTGATTCAAGTCATATTTCGAGTGTCATTTCGGATAAACATAACATAAAAATAAGTTCTTTATATACTAACCAACGAATATATGCCTACACAACAAAGTTTTAGCATCAATAAAGCTAACATATCATAACCTGAACTAAGAATATAGTGTACAAAGGCAAACCTAACATACCTCACGTATGAATAATCCGCTAACATCCTGAAAATTCCCTACTTATCAAAGGTAAAGTAGCTAACAGGTCATACAATACTCGATGTGTCCCCACTTTTCCCGCATATCAGCAATAGGTAAAGCAGTATTATCTAACAAAATCCCTTAACAAAGTGACCAATCTATCAAATATACCTGCATCTTGAACTATGAATTGACACTATCTTCATCAAAGTGTCACTCGTTTCGAATATAACATCATTTGAACTATGAATAAACGTAGACATTAGCAAAATTCTCGGGCAAACCTAACATTACTCAACAAAAACTTAACCAAGGCTCACCTTTCTAACACATCATCGTCAGTTAA
>JABUQX010142572.1:17500-19368 GCA_015478945.1 Trachelipus rathkii
CTTTAGATGAGATGAGAAATTAAGTTCGCGGCACTCGAGAGTGCACTCGGTTAAATTATATTACGCGGATTCCGTTATAATTGCGTTAACCTTCAACCGTTCCGATTCGAACTGAAATTAATATCCACGACGTTTCGGATTCTTAAATTATGTTTAACTTATTTTTCCTTGTAGGTTCCAGCTCCTATTTAATCCCTATCTCCGGCTGACTACCTCCAGATATAGGTCACCGATTTTAAAGTTCTTATAAATGATTTATTTTTAATTTCTGTTTTATATATTTTTTTTTATGTCTAATACATATTTCTGACTGGCTCTGGCTCTAGCTCTGGGTATAAGTCACCGATTTTAAAGTTCTTATAAATTATTCATTTACATCTATTATATAGATTTACTTTGTTTATCAATATTTGTTTTATTTTTATTTAATGGGAAGCTACAAAGAAATTTATATAATTGAGAAGAATTATAGGGAATTATTAATTAAACTTTCAATTCAAATTGGTTTTTAGGAGGGATAGAGAGAAGACAGAAGAAGTATAATTTCTTTAAAGTAATACAATACAGTATACAAAAACATAGAAGAAAAAGATAGGAATAAGAATAATGATAGTTTTCTATTCAGGGATGGAAATTATGGGATATTTGATACAAACATAATACTCAATATTTGGGGGATGGAAAATATAGGGGCCTTTATATAATAGGACTGGGCACCGTAAATATTCTTTTCTTATAAATCTACAGTCAATAACCTTGTAATGAAACATCAATTTCCTTCCTTACAACATTAAATGGTTATTCTTTTTAATTTACTATTTTTTTTTTAACAAAACACTATAAAAGAAATCCATATAAAGTTCCTCACTGTGATTATTTTTAGAATACTATAGAATGTCTTATTTTTTTTTTTAAATCCATATACATATATAAACCACAAAAAAACTTTACACAAGGCTATTTCATATATCACAGAAAAACGGCTAATGTCTTTGCTATCTTAGTTTTCCTTTATCTTTCGGTATGATTGTATGATAAATAAATTATTCAGGGGGTCTACGTTATAAGTTCACCTTCATAGTCAATGATGCTGTAAGAGTAGTTGTGAAAGAATCAAAATAGGAGTTCAACCTTCCTCCAGAGAATTAAGTGAGCCTCTTAAAACAAAGACTATTCTCACACTGAAACTTCAAAAATTGAAAACCAGTCCTCAGCCTAAACCTAAAAATGAGATGTATGAAATTACTATTCTAGCTTCCTAAATGATCTATAGATAACAGATAAATTAATGAACTAATAAAGACTGGTTTAAGTTATAATTATTTCAAGAAGACAATAAAAGTGTATATCTTTTACCTCTGACTAAAATCAGAGGTTCTTTCTCTGGGACAGTAGAACTTTTAAGGACTTGAACACCTGGAGGTTGTTGACTTATCCTTGAAACTCTGATGAGGTAATTCCAAACTAAATGAGAGAATGAGAAAGAGTTGGGAAGGATTCCTATCCGATACTTTTCTTAGGTGGTCCTATTGAATAGTAAATAAAACAATTTTGTTATACTTACAATTGACCATCCTCATTGTTATTATCAACATTTCTTGGATTATACAAAACTTTACATGGCATACCTTTTGATTGTTAAAAAAATAGCTTAGTTGAGAATTTGTAGAATGGTTAATCCAGAAATCCTAATCTGTAAACTTTATAACTTGGAGTTTAAACTAATTTAGCCTGTTATAACAGAACGATGAACTGTAAAGGGAAGAGGAGAGAAACGGATATTACAATATATATATATATATATATATATATAACATATATATATATATATATATATATATATATATATATATATACGGTATATATAT
>JABUQX010142573.1:0-5000 GCA_015478945.1 Trachelipus rathkii
ATATATATATATCAACAGTTATTTTAACCGATATAAATAACGGTGAGAATTAAGAAAACTTAGATACCATTGAAAGACATAGGTATAGAGAACTAATTCTTGTTTTTTGATTCCCAATCGTTTCATTTTTTTCGGAAATTCAAGGGACATTCCATTATAGTACCGAACTTTACAAATAAAAGGAAAAGGACATGAAATTAAAAGAAAAGCTATACACACACACACACGCACACGCACACACACACACACACACACACACACACACACACACACACACACACACACACACACACACATAGCTTTACTTACACACGCAGATTGAAATAAATTCATTTAATTTATACATTTTGTTTAAATAGTCAAGTATATATATATATATATATATATATATATATATATATATATATATATATATATATATATATATATATATATATATATATATATATATATATATATATATATATATATATATATATAACTATAACTATATATATATATATATATATATATATATCTAGCTTTATATATAAATATAAATATATGTTTATATATATATATATATATATATCTTCACTTCTTTCTCTCTATATATATATATGCCTATATATATATATATATAACTTACTAATATTAGGCAAACTGGTAAGTTTGGCAAACGCGCATTCGGCGGTGATTTGGCAACACTGAGGATTGAGTTGTATATAAATCGACGAATCGCGGGTGAAATTTGAATTTTATTTATTTTAATTTTTATTAATTTAAAAAATAAATATTTTGCTTTTAAACTTATTTTTTCTATTTATTTATTCAATATCGTTTACGAACTTGATGTTTACTAGAGAAACCATCTGCACAGTACAAAGTCGAACGTACAACTGACGAAGCTGTGTTCCCCTTCCCGAAATATAACAGTTATTGATTTTATAGGCTAAAATCAGTTAGACTTAATCAATAAATGTACAGCTGCATTTTTCATGTTTATACAAAGTGTAGGAGTAACGGTAATCCTAAACGGTTAGTCCTAATCAATAAATAAACACCTGCATCTTTCATGTTTATACAAATGCTAACCTACCGATAAACCTAACTGCTAAATGAACACCTGCTTTATATTATCTCAGACCTACATTTTAACCATTCTCTCCCCAATTTATATAAGGCGATCACCATATATCAGACAATATATATGGATCTTAACACAAAGAGATTATTAATATTCGTTCTTAATACAGACTTACTGTTCACATGATTGATTATGTTCACATATGTACAAGCCGCTATTTGTATTGCATCTTACAAAGACAAACCATTTTCTAAAAGTTGGAAACTGTCATTTCTATTTCAAATCTCATTTCCTGGTGTAAACGTCAACTAAAATATATCTTTCCCTAAATTGAAACGTATATATTTTTTGTTATTTATTTATTTATTTTTTGAAAATATTTACTTTAAAATTTTAATTTATTTTGCAAATTTTATTTATTTATTTTAATATTATTTATTTAAAACTATATTTTTTAAAAACTTTTATTTAATTTTATGTTATTTGTTTAAAATATTTTGTTTTTAATAAAATTTTTATTCATTTTATGTTTATAACGTAAAAAAAATTTACATTTTACAGACCCTAAAGCTGTAAATCAGTAAATCAGTAAATCAAACCACACACCCTCCCATCATCTGTGATCTATTGATCTATTGATCTATTGATCTATTGATCTATTGATCTATTGATCTATTGATTCAAGTCATATTTTGTATAAACATAACATAAAAATAAGTTCTTTGAATAAAATATTATTGTAAAATTTACATTTTACAGACCCTAAAGCAGTAAATCAGTAAATCAGTAATTCAAACCACACACCCTCCCATCATCTGTGATCTATTGATCTATTGATCTATTGATTCAAGTCATATTTTGTATAAACATAACATAAAAATAAGTTCTTTGAATAAAATTTTATTGTAAAATGTAAAAGTTTATTGATCCTAAAGCATTAAATCAGTAAATCAGTAAATCAAATCATTCCTCTCCCTCCCATCATCTGTGATCTATTGATCTATTGATCTATTGATCTTTTGATCTATTGATCTATGTTCAAGTCATATTTTGTATGAACATAACATAAAAATAAGTTCTTTGGATAAAATATTATTGTAAAATGTAAAAGTTTATTCACCCTAAAGCAGTAAATCAGTAAATCAGTAAATCAGTAAAGCAGTAAATCAGTAAATCAGTAAATCAGTAAATCAGTAAATCAGTAAATCAGTAAAGCAGTAAATCAGTAAATCAGTAAATCAAACTGCCATCCAGCCACCCTCCTACCCGTTCGTGATCTATTGATCTATTGATCTATTGATTCAAGCCATATTTTTTTTATTAAAATTGTTATGTTTTACATACCCTAAAGCAGTAAATCAGTAAATCAGTAAATCAAACTGTCCTCCATACCATCCTGTCATTCCGTGATCTATTGATCTATTGATCTATTGATCTATTGATCCAAGTCATATTTTGTATAAACATAACAAAAATAAGTTCTTTGAATAAAATATTATTCTAAAATGTAAAAGTTCATCGACCCTAAAGCAGTAAATCAAACAACCTACCCTACCCTCTCGTTCATCGGTGACCTATTGATCTATTGATCTATTGATTCAAGTCATATTTTGTATAAACATAACATAAAAATAAGTTCTTTGAATAAAATTTTATTGTAAAATGTAAAAGTTTATTGATCCTAAAGCAGTAAATCAGTAAATCAGTAAATCAAACTACCTACCCCTCCCCTCCCCTCCCGTTCATCTGTGATCTATTGATCTATTGATTCAAGTCATATTTTGTATAAACGTAACAAAAATAAGTTCTTCATATACATCTATCATACAGTCCAACGAATAAATGCTAGTATAACAACGTTTTCACATCAATAAACCTAACATATCATAACATGGACTAAGAATATAATGTACAAAAACAAACCTAACATAGCTTACGAACGAGTAAACTGATAACATTAACAAAGTTTCCTACTTAACAACAGTAAGTAACTAACATTACCAACGAAACGTAACCAATTTACACTTTGTCAAGCATATCTCTAACATATCAATGTTAATTTTTACATTAACATAGTAATATTTATCAAAAAGATTTATCATAACCTTACCTAACTATCATACTCCCCAACGAATAAATGCTAACATATCAAAGTGTTCACATCAATAAAGCTGACATAACATAAGTTGAGCTAAGAACATAACAAACCTACCGTACCTTATACACGAATAAACTGCTAACATAAACAAAGTTCCCTACTTAACAACAGTAAAGTAGCTAACATTGCCTACAAAACATAACGCAGTGTTAGCTTTATTGATGTGAGCACTTTGTTGTGTTAGCATTTACTAGTTTGTCGGTGTGATAGTTACCTTAGGTTATGGTAAATTATATTACTATTTCAATGTTAAATAATATGGTTATGTTATAGATATGATAGAAAAAAATAGGTTCAGCTAAGTTTTGTTATACAATGTATCGATATTACGCCCCGAACTTTAGCTGTACTGGGTTGTCAAATTTTCTCTGTCTGATGCGCTGATGCCGTACTTTCCCTGTTTATCTAAATCTCCATCAGCATGGTGCGTCATTCCTTCTCTCTCATTGGGCATGTTTTGAGATCTTTGGAATAATAATAATAATAATAATAAAAATAATAATAATAATAATAATAATAATAATAATAATAATAATAATAATAATAATAATAATAATAATAATAATAATAATAATAATAATAATAATAATAATAATAATAATAATAATAATAATAATAATAATAATAATAATAATAATAATGATAATAATAATAATGGCAATAATAATAATGGCAATAATAATAATGGCAATAATAATAATGGCAATAATAATAATGGCAATAATAATAATGGCAATAATAATAATGGCAATAATTGAAAAAAAAGTGTGAATAGGTTATGTTTTGTAGATAATGTTAGCTACTTTTGTTAAGTAGGGAACTGTTTATGTTAGCAGTTTATTCGTATGTAAGGTATGTTAGGTTTGTTATGTTCTTAGCTCAACTTATGTTATGTCAGCTTTATTGATGTGAACACTTTGATATGTTAGCATTTATTCGTTGGGGAGTATGATAGTTAGGTAAGGTTATGATAAATTTTTGATAAATATTACTATGTTAATGTAAAAATTAACATTGATATGTTAGAGATATGCTTGACAAAGTGTAAATTGGTTACGTTTCGTTGGTAATGTTAGTTACTTACTGTTGTTAAGTAGGAAACTTTGTTAATGTTATCAGTTTACTCGTTCGTAAGCTATGTTAGGTTTGTTTTTGTACATTATATTCTTAGTCCATGTTATGATATGTTAGGTTTATTGATGTGAAAACGTTGTTATACTAGCATTTATTCGTTGGACTGTATGATAGATGTATATGAAGAACTTATTTTTGTTACGTTTATACAAAATATGACTTGAATCAATAGATCAATAGATCAATAGATCAATAGATCAATAGATCAATAGATCATGGAAGGGTAGGAGGGAGGGGTGGGTGGTTTGATTAACTGATTTACTGATTTACTGCTTTAGGATCAATAAACTTTTACATTTTACAATAAAATTTTATTCAAAGAACTTATTTTTATGTTATGTTTATACAAAATATGACTTGAATCAATAGATCAATAGATCAATAGGTCACCGATGAACGAGAGGGTAGGGTAGGTAGTTTGATTTACTGATTTACTGATTTACTGCTTTAGGGTCGATGAACTTTTACATTTTACAATAATATTTTATTCAAAGAACTTATTTTTGTTATGTTTATACAAAATATGACTTGAATCAATAGATCAATAGATCAATAGATCAATAGATCACGGAATGACAGGATGGTATGGAGGACAGTTTGATTTACTGATTTACTGATTTACTGCTTTAGGGTATGTAAAAC
>JABUQX010142573.1:12500-16920 GCA_015478945.1 Trachelipus rathkii
TATATTGTTATAAATATTTTTACAATCTTTCTTAAAATTATTCAAAATAAACTTACAATATTAAATATTATTGCAAAAACTCATAAAATTATTCTAAATAATTTTACAATCTAAAAAGTATTGAATTGATGATAAAATTACTCCATTCTTAAAAAATGATAAAAATACTAAATTAATTAAGAAAAGCAGATCCTCACCAAAAATATGACTAAAAGCATTCCTAGTGGTGAGAATGTAGCTTAACCTTTTTCATATCTAAATTCATCTGTGATAATACCCCCCTTATTAAGATGAAGAAACGGATCCTGAGGATACTTCTTTCCTTCATCTCAACCCACAGATGAATTCTACGTCTTCTCATCCTGAAACTCCTGTGTCCTTGATTCCGAGTTTGAATCTTGATATCTTCTCTTAAAGAATCTTCCGTTTTATCATCTCGAAGAGCTCTTGATCGTCGAATGTGGGTCCACTTTGGAGCTTTATCTAAACGATTTTCGTTCATCACTAACTTCTTTCGCGAATTCTTAAAGTCCGCTTCTTCAGTGACATCTTTTCCTCTATTGTCACAGTTACGTCCTCGTTCTCCCATTCTTTCGTGGGCTCCAAGATTTCTTTCAACTACATTAGAAATGACTTTGTCGAACTCCGATCCTTCCATTTGCAATTTTTTTTCACAACACTTTCCGTCGGTTGTCTTTACATCACGCCACATGTGGGCAGAGTCTCCTGTAACTAAGGGAGTTGCAGAGTGCTGGATCTCTTCATTAGATTCCGAACTAATCAGATTCGTTCCAGTCCAGAACAACTTCTATCGAATCTATTCTTAGTTCATTTTCCGTTCCTAGTTTTTCACTGTCAAATTTAGCTTCTTCTGAGTGAATAGGAGACAGTGTCCGTTCGACTCCACATTGATCCTCTTCCTGTACTCTCGAAGTCTCAGATTCTTGATTCACTTCAACGCTACTTTCTTCAGCAACTTCTTCAAAGTTCTTGGCGGCGTCATCAAAATCTAAATCGACATCAAAATTTGAATCAACTTCGTTACATTCTGGTTGTTCCTTATACCGATTTAACGACATGTCTTCTTTCTGTAATCGTATCAAACTCTTTCGGTCAATTTTCAAAATATCACGCGGATCTTCTGTTTTCGGAGGTTCATCCCCTCCCGTTAGATTCTTTACTTCAATTCCTACCGCTGCCGATTCAGCTTTTTCCTCAATTGTGCAGTCCGGTGGGTTTGCTCCCTTTATATTTCCTCGCGCGTGGGCGTCTCCTTGATTGACCTCACGCTCGGCGCTTCTTCCGCACCATTCCTGTTTCCTCGAAGTCTCAGATTCTTGTTTAACTTCGACACCATTTTCTTCGGCAACTTCTTCAAAGTCCTTTGCGGTGTCAACAAGATCTGACTTGGCTTCATTGTATTCTAATCGTTCATATCGCTCAAGGTAGTTCCCCATTTCATCCATTCCGTCGGTAAATAGAGGTAGCTTTGGCACCTTGGCTCTTATTTGAAAACTTTCCGAGGCATCATTATCCTCAGCTGATATGCGAGCTGCAGTCTATTGAGCTCGGATTCGCGCTCCTTCTCTTTTTCCGCGCGCTCCTTCTCTTTTTCGAGAGCCTCTCTCTCAGCTCTCCTCTCGCTCGTTCTTCTGCTATGAATTCCCTGGCCTCTTTACCCTTCAGTCCCAACTCCTGACACAGCTTATGTATCGAGCTATTATCCATACTTTTTCGTAAGTTTTCAAAGATTATACAACGCTTCCAGTCAGGACGGTGAATTTGTTAGAAGAATCCAGTCAAATTTTCGCTTGAAATTTCCAGTGTATCACTGATCATTCACGGAACAGGCCCCCAATTATGTTTTCGCTTCTCTACTTTCAGAAGCTATCCCGGACAGGCCGACCAATTATGTCACAATAAGTCCGTCCCTTGTACCTCCGCGGCCCACCTACAGATGTGTGGTCTTCCTTCTGAGGTCGTTGTCTAGGGTTGTGACACTTCCCAGGTCGTTACTGGCTTTGATTCTTCTGGCGGACTTCTGTCTTCCTGAATTCCGTCGAGCAGCTTCAGCCGTTGTATAAGAGCTTCCTTACTTTCCTCTTAAGTTTCCTCCTGAATCTTCTTTTGGTCCTCAAGAATAAGTGAAGTCTTCTCTAAGGTCCTTACTATTCCTTTTTCTTCTTACTATCCTTCAGTAAATCCAGAGTTGTACCAGGAAGGTTTCGTAGTAATGAAATAATGAATAGTTATTCTAAACCCTTTAATCTTCACTAAACTTAAGTAATACACGTCAAGAGTCTTGATACGAAGAGCGGCGAACAAAGAATGAACAAGGAATGAACGCATATATGCATAATGCTCGCTCTTTTATATCATTATCTCTTAAAACGCTTACTTGTATATTGTTATAAATATTTTTACAATCTTTCTTAAAATTATTCAAAATAAACTTACAATATTAAATATTATTGCAAAAACTCATAAAATTATTCTAAATAATTTTACAATCTAAAAAGTGTTGAATTGATGATAAAATTACTCCATTCTTAAAAAATGATAAAAATACTAAATTAATTAAGAAAAGCAGATCCTCACCAAAAATATGACTAAAAGCATTCCTAGTGGTGAGAATGTAGCTTAACCTTTTTCATATCTAAATTCATCTGTGATAATACCCCCCTTATTAAGATGAAGAAACGGATTCTGTGGATTCTTCTTTTCTTCATCACAATTTACAGATGAATAGGTCCCGACACGCTCGCGAAAGCGCCGAGCCGCAGCGAAAGCTCGATATTACCGGACGAACGCGAAAATATCTGAATATTCCAATAAAAACATGTTTTTACTACCCCTAAAGACGTAAAGGCGTTGGGCTAGCCGCCCAGGAGGGGCTCCCCCCACTCACCACCCCTGATAGGTCAATACAGATCTACCAGAGGGGCTGGTGAATATATATATATATATATATATATATATATATATATATATATATATATATATATATATATATATATATATATATATATATATATATATATATATATATATATATGCAGCATACTCCCATTTTTCAACCCTAGCAACATCTCAGCAGCACATTTCAGCGTCTGCGTAGCAATATTGCGACTAGAGCCGCTTCTGGGAGCCAGACTTCCAGTCCGGCTCCGACTCAGGATCCAGAAGTCCAGTCTGGCTCCGACTCAGGCTCCTGAACCAGAGCCTCCGATGACTCATCTTCTTCTTCTTCAGCTATCTATGTTTTGGGACCTCTTATCAAACAATCCTTCACTGTGATTAGGCTTAACGGCCCAATCGCAGTCGGGGATGTCATTCACTGATACGAATTAAGATTAGTTTTAAGCCAGCTTCAGTGATCTGAGGTTTGTTTCAGTGGAAAACCTTAGCTAAATGTTACAATTTAACCCTGTTTAAAGCTTATAAAGTAAAATATAAATGCAAACGATTGAATATGAGTTGGGTAGATATATCATTAGCATACGTCTCAACTGCAACTGTGACTACTATTACTACTACTAATTACTACTACTATTAATTACTAATTATTGTCAATTAACACGACTATTGAATATTATTAAGAGCACTATATTTAGATCATTATGACTATCTCATTGTTACACACATTGCTAGCTTAATACTACTACTACTACTAATAATATTGCTTACTACTACTACTACTGGCCATTACTACCGTTACTACTACCACTATCGCTACCACTGTTAGTCGAACTCTGTATCCATTCTAAGCCATCGTTTGATAACATAGCATCTTTTTACTTCTATGTCTGTAGATCCTCCATAGTAATAAGAATCTTTAATAGTTATTACTGTTATTTTCGCTGAAAACGGTACAAACAAAGATGTAAAGCTATAAAGCAGTAGTTAATGGGTCGAGAGAGGGTGTGGGATGGACCCAGAGGCTTGATGGTCAACCATTAAGTTCCTAGGGCTACAGTAAAACGTGTTTTACCGAAATGTTTCCACTAAACATAAAAATAAGTGACTTTACAGCCCTGGGTCTGTAAATTTTAGTTGTGTTAGGAAGAATATATAAGTTGAAACGTTTTGACAAACGTTTAACCTTATGTAATTTGAGAATTTTTGTTACGTCAAATGTTTATTCGCTGTCCATAATGGTGTTATATTTTTGATAAAGATAGTTTGGGACCTAAGTTTTTGTTGTTAGTGGTAGTGTTGTTGTTGTTGTTGTGTTGTTATAGTTGTTGTTGTTGTTAGTTGTTGTTGTTGTTTGCTGTTGTTGTTGGTATGAAGCTTGTTGCTGCCGTTGGTGTTGTTGTTACTAGGTTGTTGTTGTTGTTGTTGGCGTATGGCGCACGAAAACAAAGCGTCACGATAAATAAACGCTAACACCAATTGACCGAAATCAAAGGCATGTCAC
>JABUQX010142575.1:0-2500 GCA_015478945.1 Trachelipus rathkii
ATATATATATATATATATATATATATATATATATATATATATATATATATATATATATATATATATATATATATATATATATATATATATATATATATACTACTATATATATCTATATATATATATATATATATATATATATATATATATATATATATAATAGAACATCTTCAGGGAGGAGAGGCGGAAAAATTTCACTCGCGCCAGTACTCGAACCACCGACAACAGCGTCGCCGTTAGACAATGCACAGGAGGCTCTACCACTAGTCGATCCGCCTCCCTAGAAAAAGAAGACATCTCGGATTAGTTTTACAATCTCGTGCTTCGATACCACTGCTTTGAAAATCGATACTTATTTAAATCGACAGGAGGGTGGTTGGAACACCTACTGTGGCTACTTGGCATTCTTATGTGGTGCTCCTGGGTTACAGGAGCAACCAACCAAAGTCAAGAAAGCCAAAATGGGCACAACATGCTTGTTGCGACAAATTTTAAATTATGAGACGAAAATTTCACTCGCGCCAATACTCAAACCATCGACAACAACATCGTCGCCGTTAGACAATGTACAGGAGGCTCTACTACTAATTAGATCCGGCTCCAAAGAAAACTAAAGCATCTTGGAATAGTTTTCAAATCTCCTGCTTAGATATCACTGCTTTAAAACTCTTTACTTATTTAAACCCTCAGAATGGTGCTTCGAACCACTGCTGGGGCTACATGGCATTCTGCTGGGTTGCCAGGGTTACAGGAGCAGCCAATAAAGTCAAATAACGCCAACATGATCACAATATGCCTGTTGCGACAATTTTTCAGAAATAAGACGAATAAAAAATTCACACGCTCCAGGACTCGAGCCATCGACAATAGCGTAGCCGTTAGATAATGTAAATGAGGCTCTAGTTCGATCCGCCTCCCCCGAAAAAGTTGGCATCTCGGAACAGTTTTCAAGTCACCTTCTTCGATATCACTGCCTTGAAACTCGGTACTTATTTAAATACATAGAAGTGTGTTTTAAACCCCTATATATATATATATATATATATATATATATATATATATATATATATATATATATATATATATATATATATATATATATATATATATATATATATATATATATATATATATATATATATATATATATATATATATATATATAATATATATACATATATGTATATAATATATATAACTCTTTCTTTAATATATATATATATATAATATATATATATATATATATATATATATATAATAATAATAATATATATATAACAATAAAATAATAATATATATGTATAATATAATATATATATATATAATGACAATAAAGATTTTTTGCCGTTTGAGAAAAGAAATAATATTTCCAAATGTTTATTTGTGTTTTTCTAACACTTCATTTTTTCTTTACATGAGATCACAAAAAAAAATTCATTAAAAAAAACGAACATGTTTATTTCCTTCAAATTTGGTACCAACATTACATATAAAATTATAAACAGACTGATGCTTATATTAAACGTTTTGGTAGAATGTAAGGTGGTGTCAACCGTGATTGATTGTTTTCCTTCAAAAATTTTGATAAAAGTACTTTTCAGAGATTGTAAAAAAATTTTTAAATTAATTTTGAAATAAGGTGTCTAAATGAAATTTATTACCCTACTAAATTGGAGTATTTTAGTGAAAAAAACATTTAAATATCTTGAAAATTAAGATTTTATGGTTATTTTTGTGGAAGTTCAAAAATAAAAAAAATCCTCTCTTCAAAAAACGAACAGTTTTTTTTTCTTTTTTATTCCATAAAATTAAAGAGAAAATAGTTATTCATCAAAAAAAATATTATCTTTTATCGGTCTGAAGGAAATGATATTTGAGGATAAAGTCTCCCTTTAAACCCCTGGAGGCGACACAAAATTAAATTCACTTATTTTAATTATTTAATTAATACACATAGATGTTAAGTTATTCTAGCACAATTTATAATATATAAAATTTAATGCTTGAGACGATTATTGTTAGGTTCAAGCTTTCGTACCCGTGGCTGGTTACATCTTCGGGAACATTAAATTCACTTATTTTAATTATTTAATCAATACACATAGATGTTAAATTATACTAGCACAATTTATAATATATAAATTTAATGTTGAGACGATTATTGAGAGGTTCAAGCTTTCGTACCCGTGGCGGGTTACTAATTTGGGAACAAATTCATTTATTTTAACTATTTAATCAATACACATAGATGTTAAGTTATTCTAGCACAATTTATAATATAATAAATTTAATTCTTGAGACGATTGTTGCTAGGTTCAAGCTTTCGTACCCCTGGCTGGTTACATCTTCGATAACATTAAATTAACTCATTTTAATTATTTAATCAATACACATAGATGTTAAGTTATCCTAGCACAATTTATACTACATAAAATTTAATGCTTGAGACGATTATTGAGAGGTTCAAGTTTTCGTACCCGTGGCGGGTTACTTCTTCAGG
>JABUQX010142575.1:7500-20082 GCA_015478945.1 Trachelipus rathkii
ATATATATATATATAAATTGAAGTTCTAGTATTTCATTTCTTCATTCTTTGTAATACATCTTGAGGTCTAGTTTCATCTAATTCCTAGCCATTAAGTCTTTTTCCTCCATACGACATCTCCCCAAAGCAATCTTTGACCTCCTAACTCTTTGATTTCCTTCATATTATTTTCCCCAAGACAAAGACAATCTTTTAAAAAATTATAATATATAGGTTATGAGTGAAGATATATATGAGCTATATATATATGTTATAACCAGATATAAATATATATAAATATATATACTATATATATATATATATATATATATATATATATATATATATATATTTATATTTTTTTTTTTTTGTATATACCTTACCTTCTACCCCCTGGCCACCCAATCATGGGAGAGGCCACACTGCGTCCAGGTACCCAGAAGACACAACTGGTTCCCTCCAGAGATCCTCCAGGGATGTTATGTTCAACGTTGTTTTATGTTGAGAATTTTTTAAACAGGAGAGAAAGAAGTGGGATGTATCCTCCGGAACCTGGTTACAGGTTTGACAGATGCTTGTGGTGGTTTTTGCCAAGGTTGAATCTCAGTTCGTTGTAAAACATTGTAATCTAGGGGTGATGGCCACATCTTGTTTTAAAGTTTATATACTAATTGAATTCCAAGTTCCTTTCGAGATAATTGAGCTTTAATTCCTGGTGCTAGTTCTGGCGGGTGTTTAAGCACAAATTTTCGTTTCTTTTCTGAAACCTCATCAGGTGCTGGTTGTTGAAGATTAAAATTAAATTTAATATTAATAATAAAAGTCTAAAAAGTAATTTATATTTTAGATTTAAGATTTTTATAGAAATTAGTGGAGTTTTAAAATGTTATTTAGAGTGGGATTTATATTGATTTCCCCTTTTTGCCTATTATAATTATTGGTGTTAAGGATGTAGTAGGAAGTGATTTTCTTCTGTGTAAATCTTTTGAATGTATGAGAGGGGTCATGTTGTTAATGTCAATAGTATGGTTATGAGTAAAACATAAAATGAGGGCAGAATTTAGGCTGTCAGTGGTAAGGTCATGTTTGTGTTGAAAATAACCTCACGGTTGTGTCATGCCTGATGTGGCGGTATGAGTTACAAATTGAAGGCAAGGGAATTTATAAACAATATTTTGTGTTATCGATTTATGTTGGGTCTAAGAATTTTAGGGGTAAATTTCCTGAAGAGGTGAGTTTAATATTATTGAGTAAGATGTATTTTAATTATTTAAGAAGAATGTTAGGTATGGGTAAGAAAGAGTTGTTATTAGAGGGGTTATAATTGTGAGGTTGATAAAAGGATTTTTTTTGCTTGTTTAAGGGCTCGTTTTATAATGAAATGAGGGTGAGAAAGTTTGTTAAAATAGAGAAAAGGTAATTAATTTCAGTTTGTAGAAAAGAGGGGGAGCATATTCTTAGAGCTCTGAGAAATAAGGAAAGTGTTCCTGTTTTTGTGTTGGTTGAATGGGATGAAAACTAATGTATGTAACTTGGGTTGTGGGTGAAGCTCATAAAACAGAGAATTGATATATTAGAATTCAGGTTTTAAGAACATCAAGGAATGGAAGGGAATTATTTTTAGAAGTTTCAATAATGAATTTATTTAGAATATGCTGTACAGAATCGCTATATATGATTAATGTTGGAATGAATAGATGCAAAAATGTCATCCACATATTTATCTATACCAAGTAACATTAGTGAGAATGTGGTTAGTGAATATATATATGATAAATTTTAAGAAGTTCCATGAAAATATTACTTAGGACAGGAGAAAGGGGAGAACCCATACTAAGACCGGAATTTTGTTTCAGAAAAGTGTTATTAAATTCGAAAAAGTTGTGGTCTAATGTAAGTAGGATTAATTGTTTTAAAGTGTCAAAGGGAAATGGTAATATGAGAAGTTGTTTTCATCAATAAAACGTGATAGGAGTGAAAGGTTAAAGGGACAGGTACGGAGGTGAAGAGTGAAGTTACATCAAAATTTACAAGGGAGTGGGAGTGTGGGTTGATGTTTTTGGTTTTGATGATGAAATCTTCAGAATTGGTGGTTTGATGATGAGACAGTCCAACAAGAAAGAGCTGTTTTAATGTTAGCCACTGGGATACTAATAGGATGAATCTATGCAGATGATAGGTTTTAGAGAGGGGCATTAGGTTTATGGGTTTTAGGGATTCCATAGAATTTGGAAAGGCAAGGGAATGGCTTTTAAATCATTGTGCAGGTAAACACAAGTCCTAGAAAGAATGTTTTTAGTTTATGGTTAAAGTTAATTAAGTTTTTAAGGGACTTTGCTATGTGATAAATATGTTATGTTATCAGAGAGTGATTGTTACATTTATGTAGTGATAGTCAGTTTCGTTGGCAAACCAGTATTATACATTTGTTGGATCTTATAATTATGATATTGTTGTTTTTTGTAAGTGAATAGAGAGCTGTGTAAAATTAGGAGGGTGTTTTCTATTTATTTAGGGAGTTGAAAATCTTCCATGAAATCCAGAGAGTGAGATTCTTCTTTGAAATTAGTTTTTTATTTTTCAAAGTCCACAATAAATTTCAAAATCGGGTCCAAATTTTGTAGAGAAAATGAGAATCTGTATCCCAAAATGATTTTTTGATCCATCGATAGTTCTAAATCTGATTTATTTATGATGTTATTAAAATTAGAATTCTTTACCCAAACACTTATAATAAATAGTATTAAATTTGTTGTTAAGTTTTCTCTTTTTTTCATTAAATCTTTTTTTTAATGTGCTAAATTGAGTCACTGGGTGAAGGTATTTGAGAAATTTTTTCCTAAGTTTGTGGTTAAGGTCTCCTAAGTTGATATAAGGCATATTGAATGTTTTGTACGTATTCAGTAATGATAGCTAAAGGATTAGGTAGCTATATAATAGAAGCCTTTATATAGAATCTTGTTAATTTAGAAGGAAAGTCACTATTTAATAATTTACTTAAGCACAAATTTTCGTTTCTTTTCTGAAACCTTATTAGGTGCTGGTTGTTGTAAGACTAAAATTAAATTTAATATTAACAATAGAAATCTAAAAAGTAATTTATATTTTAGATTTCTATTGTTAATATTAAATTTGGGGTGCGTCACGAAATACCAAGGCGTGCGCGACAAGCATGAAGAAAAACCTTAAATTTTATTTTTTTTTTAGTATATATATATATATATATATATATATATATATATATATATATATATATGTATATATATATATATATATATATATATATATATATATATATATATATATATATATTGTGAAAGGATAAAGGTGCATGGAATCTATTTTTATTCTAACAAGCTGAAAAAGTTTGGGAACCACTGCCCTAGAGCACTAATAAAAACTTTACTAATTACTAAACTCTACTTATATATTGCATACCTCTTTAACATATTGTACTTACTGTATTTTGCCTGTTAAACCCTAAAAAGACTTGATATACATGAAAAAATACTGGGAAAAAAAAAAAAAAAAACGTGTATTATCTTTGTTTTTGTGTTTTAATTAAAGGGAATTAGTTTTATTGATCATCTTTTAAAAACATGTCGCCTTTAATCCCAACCCTATATATATATAAATATAAGCAGCAGTTGTTACTATTATTATTATATATATACATATATTAGTTAGTTATTATATATATATATATATATGTTGCTATATATATGTTATATATTTTAATTATAAATGTAGATAATGGTATATATATATATATATATATATATATATATATATATATATATATATATATATATATATATATATATATATATATATATATATATATATTATATATATATATATATTATATATATATATATATAGATATATATATGTTATATATATATATATATATATATATATATATATATATATAATATATAGTTAGCTATCTACTCAATGACAATCTGGGCAAGTTAGAGTTGCCCTTATGTCTTCTCCACCAGTGGGCCCATACAAGTGGAAAGGTGCACAGTTATCAGGGTGGATTTAACCCCAGTCTGGACCACAAGTCAAGATATTCCAGCCATCAGTAGGCATGGCTAGGCTCTGGACTCTCACAGACCTACTGTGTGTGAGGCTAATAGGAATGTAGGTGTCTGTATGTGTAATAAAGGTTGTACCGTTGTATGTGTTGGCTGTGGATGAGTGAGGTGAGGGTATTGAGATTAGTGTATTAATACCATATGCCGTAAACTGCAATGAATTACAGAAAATCTCCTACAAACGGCAATTTTTCGTGTCCGTCCTGGTGACTAGTCGAAAGTACAAATCTCGTTTGACGAGGACTCGAACTCACGACCCTAAGCGTGCAAACGCACCACTCAGCCCACTGCGCCACCGAGACTCTTATATATATATATAAAATAAAGGCTAAGGTTATAGATAACTCGTCAAAGGGTTATTACATATATATATATTATGCATATATATATTTATATATATATATATATATATATTAGGGATGTACCGATACCAGAAGAGGCCGATACCGATATCTATTTTTTAGGTGCCGATACAGATACCGATACTTTAATTAATAATACACAGTAATAAGGTAGAACATTTGTGTACCGGTTAGTCAACTCCCGACAACACTTAGTCATGTCATTTATTTCATATTTGGTTTTGCCCAATATATATTTATTATTTTATAAATTAAAAAATAGTATCTTTAAGAAATACAAATGCAAATATAATATTAATACCTTTTTTATGGTTGTGTTTATTCAAAAAAATATTCCATTTCCATTTTCTCCAGTAAAAACAAAGTTTAGATACTAGCTTTTATGTTTTAACATGATTACAACTTACAAGAAAGAAGATTCTTTAACTAGCTACAACAGTATAAAGAATAAAAATAATGCTAATGAAAGAAGAGACCTGAATTAATCAGCTGAAAAGACAAAATAAAAACGCTATTATTCAAGCATGACATAAGACATAACAATAATATACTCCTTTAAGATAAAGATAGTTATCATTCAATATTGAAGGGGAAGATCCAATATTTAACTAGTGCTACGCCCACTTTCTTTCCCTAAATGATCAAAAATTGAATTTTTAGCCAATTTGGATCTGAGGAACACCTTCAAACTGTAGCTGTCTCTGTAAAGCTCCTGTAAAACGTTGTTCTCAGGTGTTTTCCTGTACCAGGTTATGTCATCTTTCCTCTTTCAGAATTCAATTTTTCAAACCCATGTTTTTGATATCTTTAGTCACCATTTTTTTCGAAATGACATCAAATTTGAAATAGCACAGATGGGGATACCTACAAAATGTAAGAACTACTTTCAGATTTTTGAGTTTCGTGCTCAGTAATGTCCAAATTAAACCTATTTTGTTTTAAAATGAAAATCGCGATACGTTTCCCGTTCGTGCGAAGCTGATGAAATTTTCAGAGCATGTAATGCAGAGAGAGCGTAATATTTTTACTTGATATCTTTCAAAAGTGGCAAGTGCCTTGGATTTGTTCCTGAACAAATTTTCCCATAAAAATGTTTTTTGAAACGAAAAAATCTTTTTGACTAGGCAACATATTCAAAGCTAAAAAGATGTATCCCTGCTTATTAGCAAACTCTGAAATAGATGCTGATCGACAAGTAGAGGAGAAAATAAAATTTCACTTTCCAAAAAAAAAAAAAAAAAACAATTTTGGAAAAGTGAAATTTAGATATATTTTTTTTTTAATTTGTCCAATTAAAATCAAATTTTCAGGACTTGTATAGTCAGATGTTTTACTTAGATAATTTATTTTGTATACTCAAAAGAAAATTTTTGAAAAATTTCCAAAAAATTTGTTCAAACAAATCCAAAAACTACTGCATATACAAAGAAATTATCTAAGTGAAAAATGTGCATCTCCCCGACTACATATGCTCATAAAATTTCATTCAGTTCGCATGAGTAGGAAAAACATTACTGTCAGCTCTTTCACG
This sequence comes from Trachelipus rathkii, assembly GCA_015478945.1. Taxonomy (NCBI): domain Eukaryota; kingdom Metazoa; phylum Arthropoda; class Malacostraca; order Isopoda; family Trachelipodidae; genus Trachelipus; species Trachelipus rathkii. The sequence continues at coordinate 13,476 of JABUQX010142575.1, forward strand.
AAAAACTGAAAAAAGTGGGTTTGGAATTTTGAGATTGTTGAGCACAAATATCAAAAATCAAAAACTACTGTGCATTTTGGGTAGGTAAGACCCATTTATGCACATATGTTTCAAGTTTGAAAATCATTTAAAAAAAATTGTAGAAGTTGATCCAAAATGTCAAAAACATGTTTTGAAAATTTGAAAATTCTGAAAGAATAACTAAGCAGACACAGAAAAACACCCAAACAAACGTTTTAGAGGGCAAAAAAAGCTACAGTTTCCAGGCTATGGGTAGCAATCGGCTGAAAATTAGGAATTTTATGTCCATTTTTTTACGGGGGTGAATTGGGCTCAGCCTGCTTCCGCTGATATTGATTCTGTCCCTCAGCTGCTAAAAATTTCAAATTAAAGACATGTAAAACATTAAGCTTTCACTAGTAACTGGCGAGAAGCCTGTTCCTTTTTGGTGTTTACATTCCCACCCACACTAAAAATACGCTCTCTTTCGACTTGATGAGAGAGGGGCTGATAAAATATTCTTGCTTGCAAGCACTGGATAATAATGGAAAACCTTGGCCCATTTTCATTTCACATGAAAATATTCTCTTTTGTAGGCAACATCTCCATGTTTTCGTAGAGCCTCATCTCCTCTTTCACAGATTGCAAATTTGAATTATATTTGCTCCTTGATGACTGTCTCTTCAGTTTTTTCGATGAGGTTCCTTGATGTGATTCCATTGAAGGTGAATGAGATGTCAATGCAAATTTATTGCGGCCATGAACTTATCAAAGTCTAACATATCCAACTCATTTTCAGTAGGTTTATTTGTTGAAAAAGCCACCATCGTCACTATCGGTGCTGTTGCCAGGAGTTGCTAAGGCGGCTTCCACTTCTGTGAAGCTTTTTTTTTGTCACTCGAGCAAGCTCCTCGGTTATGCTTTTTAAATGCATTCTAGAAGTGGCTCACCGTCGGAGATGACATTCTTGTGGGGTTTCAGCTAGCTTAAGGAATTCCTTATTAGAACCTTTTATATATATATTGAAACTAGAATTATTATTGAATCTAAAGTTTCGTAGATCTGTCGTAAAAGCCAGTGGCAACTAACATAAAGAAATTGCCCCCGATACTGTTGACAATGCGCCCACTAATACTATCGGTACATCCCTTAAATATATATATATATATATATATATATATATAAGTTGCTACTATATATCATTTGTTGAAAGATATATATATATATATAAGGCAAGATATAGAGGTTATATAGAGTTATATATATTGGTTGGTATATATATTAGCATATATATATATGCTATATACTATATATATACCTATATATATATATATATTAGTTATTATATATTATATATAGTTATATATTATATATATATATATATATATAAAGATATTATATATATATTATATATATATTATATATTTATATATATATATATATATATATATATATTATTATTAAAGTATATATATAAAAATATATATATATATATATATATGCTATTATTGTTATATATACATATATAAATGTAGAGGTGTCTACATTTGCCCCTGTTACACAGTAGCAAATTAACTCTTTTATTTAAACGAATTCCAACTCTGACTTAATTTGCAAGTTCCAACTCTGACTCTTAATTTAATGTTTAATCTTAAATAACTTTCCACCTTCATGATACAAATTATTATATGACCTTGTTGTTTTTCAGTTATAATATGAGACAAGTTCTCTTTAAATATAATCATAGTATTACATATCTTATTTTCAACGAAAATAAATATAATTTTTGATTTAAGCAAGTGCTAAACGTTTTTAGTCATAAGTGCTTTTTGCTTGCTTCCTAATTAAATACATGAGACATATGAGTAGGCATGCTTACTATAATATTCAATCCCCTAAATGCTTTCATATTGCAGTTCTTTCATCGGATACCATAGTTCATCATAGTCTTCATTTACAAAGTAACAACTTCACAAAAAACAAATCCCCACTAGGGGTAAGTAAAAGTTCTATGCAGATAATGGAAATAATGTTGAGTTAATGTCACTACAGTTGATTTTCCATTTTAGGTTCCATCCTTGGGCACATTTCATCCTTGGGTTCAGTAAAACTCATTCTATTCTTGGGCACAGTGCACATTTCATTCTTGGGTTCAGAAATATACAGTCACATGCTGGACACAGTACAACTCGTATCGTACATATGTAATACTGAAGCTCAATATATTTGAACATTTATTGCCCTTGTGTTAGTGGATTTCCCAACACTATCTCTGTCCCCTAATTAAGATAAGTTGTTAAATCATTGTTATAGACAATTTCATGGTATCCTATCCCTTAATTGTAATCATTTATAATACTATTGCATCTCGTGAACGCTGTAGTCATCATGGCAATAGATTATTGGCCAATTCATTTTTTTATTTTTGGTTTTAGAACACTTCTTATATGGACAACGTTTTTATATTTGGTCAAGACTTTCTCGTATATTTGATCAAGACTTTTTATTTTTGGACAAGAGTTTTTTTTTTTTTTTTGAACAATTTTCTATTTGAGATAAGTTTTTGTCAAATAAGATTTTGGTCTCCTCAAAATTCCTGTAGGGATTTTTGTCTGTTGTTATTCCTTCTCTCTCCTAGATAAGTATTCCACTTAAACCCTCATAATAATACTTATTTATCACCATCAATTATTCATTGAATGACTAATTATATTTTTCTACATTTTAGTCATCATTCTTCTTTGTTATCTTAAGTTCGCCACTCTTGAATGTATCTTAAATTAGTCATTCTCCTTAGTGGACTCCTTCCTATTACCAGGCTTCACCATTTTTCTAAGTGCGAAGGTTCTTTTACATAGACCTTCATGTCTCATTCATGATTAACAATTAATAAATTATTATAAATTCTATATTATTAAGTACTCAATTATTCTAAGTACTGAATAAAACATTCTTTTAAGTGTGTTTAATTCATCCTTCTTATTAAAAACATTGGTGTACTTTTTTTTCCCTCTATTATTCAACCCTCCTTATAAACTTGCTGTCTTGGTGTATTACTACATTATAACATTCCCCACACCTCTGAAACGCAACCCCTGCACAGGAAGAAGGTTCCAGAGACACGTAACTCTGGGCCGAGGTATCAAGAGCTTATATTCCAGACGACGATATCCGGCCACCCTCCTGAAACTTCCTGGTACCCGGATTTTCCTTATAAATCTTAAGGTACGATATTTTGATTGGTTTGTCACTCTCATTATTATAGCAGCTAATTATACATAGATAGTTCGGTATTTTAATAAATAATTGTTGACGACTTTAGAAACCAAATTCCAATCGCGTGGGTGAACCTTTGCTTCAACCGTCATATATATATATAACAGTTGGAAAAGATATATGCTATATATATATATATATAGAAATATATTGTTATATATATATATATATATATATATATATAAGTTATATATATATATATTATTATAAATAATATACCTATATATATATATATATACATACATATTGTTATATATATATATGATATATTATATTATACTATATTCCATACATATACATATATATAAGGTATATATATATAGCAAAGAGCAGCATATTATATGCATATTTATATAAGTTATATATACAGTGCATATATATACATATATTGGAGTTAAGGAAGAAAGTGTATTATATTTATTATTATATATTATATATATATACATATATATACAAAGATAGCATATATATATATATATATACATATATTATATTAGAGTAGTATATATATATATTATATATACATATATCTTTATATAAGATTTTTTTAGAAAAATCAATTTTTGATTTTTTTACGTTCTTTCAGACCGTTGACGTCATGATATATAGAAGGAGTTATATATATATATATTACTATTATATATATATAGTTATATATATATATATGTTGTTATTATTATTATATATTATGCTATATTACATATATATATATATATATATATATAAATATATATATATATATATATATTTAAGTTATATATATATATACATATATATAATATATAAGAAGATATAGAGAAAGCATATTATATATATATATATATATATATATATATATATATATATATATATATATATATATAGCAGTGAGTTACAGCATATATATATATATAATATATATATATATATATATATGAGAAGCCGCATTGGCCCCTCTATAACGTCCTGTCAACCCATTAAAATTAAGAATAATTTTTAATAATAATTAATGTAATTAATGAATAGTATTTATAATTACGAATCATGGGCCTACCTAGACTGTTCCAGTCAACCAACAATATTTAATAATTAAGAATAATAACTAAAAAGCCGCATTGACCCCTAGAATGTCCCAGTTAATCCATTATAATTAATACAAGTATCAATATCAGAAATGCATGGGTCTATCTAGACCGGTCCCGGGTCAATCCATATTGGCTAATAATAATTACAGCTGATAATTTTTCTAGAACGTCCCAGTTAACCCTTAATAGGCTAAGAAACAAGAAAGCCGCATGGTCCCCAGTTTAGACGTCCCAGTCAACCGGTCAAAATATAATAATTACAGCTAGCATTACCCCTCTTGTGAACCCAGTCAACTCCATACTGGGGCCAAGAATAATAAATACTTTACAAAAATGCATAAGCCCATCTAGACCGTTCTCCTTGTGCCTTCAACCACAATAATAATTAATATGAATTCAAAAATAATAATAAGAGTTAATATATTGATCCCCTTTCTATAGATAACTCTTCCAGTCAATCCTATATACAGAGAATAATACTTAAGAGTGCTGCATGGTCTCTTTGACTGTCCCAAACAATAATTGAGAGTGGCATTGGCCTCTTTAAATGCCCCAGTCAACCCATAAAAATTAAGAATTAAGAATAATTTTTAAAATAATTAATGTAATTAATGACATAGTAGAAATATACTGTGTTAATGAATAGTATTTATAATTAAGAAACCACATGGGCCTACTTAGATTGTTCCAGTCAACCTAGGCCTTAATGGCAGCACAATCAAAGCCGCATAAGAGGCCTAGACTGTCTGTTAACCCATAACAACATCACTAGGAATAAATTATTCCAATTATTAATTATTTTGTGGTTGACTGGACAGTCTAGATAGCCCATGCGGTGAATTATAATTCTTATTTATTAATTATTATGGATTGACTGGGACATTCTTAAATAGGACCATTTGCTCTTTTAATTATTATTTTTAATTATTAATATTGTTGGTTGACTGGAACAGTCTAAGTAGGCCCATGTGGCTTCTTAATTCTAAATGCTATTCATTAATTACATTAATTATTATAAAAATTATTCTTAATTCTTAAATTTTTATGGGTTGACTGGGACATTCTAGAGGGGCCAATACGGCTTCCTCAATTATTAGTTTTTATTGGGTGACTGGGACAGTCTAAAAAGGAGCATGCGGTTTTAAGTATTATTCTTATTTATTATGTGAGCTGACTGGGACATCTAGAGGGATGCAGTGGTGAGGGTATTCTTTTTGATTATTAATTATTGTCGACTGGGACAGGCTAGGCCCCATGCAGCTTCTTAAGTATTATTCTTATTTATTATGGGTTAATCTGTGACATTCTAGAAGGGCAAATGCATCTTCTTACCTTTATTAATTTTTCATTGGTTTGACCGGGACAGTCTGTGGACCACAAAAGCCTCTGTAAAAATATTATTCTTATTTATTATGAGTTGACTGGGACATTCTAGAGGGTCAATGCTGGTTTAATTATTATTTTTAATTTTTTAATTATTATTATTGACTGGGACAGTCGATAAGCTCCATACGTTTGGTGAGTGCCATTCCTAATTTACAGCCATTATGGGTGTTGACTGGGACAGCTGCACAGCGGAGCCTATTTTTTTATTGGCTGACTGGGGACAGTCTAAAAAGACTTTTCTGCAGAAAGAGTTTAGTTATGGGAAGCTGGTCAATAAGAGGGTTACGCAGCCCCAATTAGCTATTCTGAATAATAATTAAGAAGCTGCATTAACCACTCTAGAATGTCCCAGTCAACCCATAATAAATAAGAATAATACTTAGAAGCCGCATGGGCTTTTAGACGGTCCCAGTCAATCAATAAAAATTAATACAAGAAGCCGCATTGGTCCCCTCTACAATGCACTTAATAAACCTTTAGCACTTTGACTGCCATGTAGCACATATATGTGCGATCGTGATATTTCATTTGCCGCCTCGTCGCACATATTTGTGAGACACAGTGACTTCGTTTGAGGCCTCGGCACACAAATCTGTGAGACAATACATGCAATTATATATGCTCAAAAGATAGCGTGGCCGCTAAGGAAACTTTTGGTATAAGTCTTGTGGCCGTCGGTGTTACGGTTCTAGTTTTACCTAACGTTTAGTTTCTATGAAAATGGGGAATATATATATATATATAGTTATATATATATATATATATATATATATATATATATATATATATATGAAGCGGCGTAATGAAAAACGCGAAAGCGTTTCACGATAATGAAAACGGTTAAAACACCCAAATTCCAGGGGCCGGAACGAAGCACAATG
>JABUQX010142576.1:0-20000 GCA_015478945.1 Trachelipus rathkii
GATGTACTTCGTTCAGTTGGAAGTAGGTGTTTATCGTTTTCGCATTTATCGTGAAATACTTTCGCGTTTTCGTGCGCCACTTCATATATATATATATATATATATATATATATATATGTATATATATATATATATATCCTTATATATATATATATATATATATATATATATAATACCCATTTGCTTATGGTATGACATTCCAATGCCAAATGGTTCGCCTTTCTGTTCTACGTGGTATCAAAACTCATCCTCGGGCCAACCTCTTGAAACCGCGCCATCACATATCGCCTTACGCATACTTATGTCCACACCTCTTCTGGGCAACATCCTACAGACTTGTCTTATCCCTTATATCCCCTATGTGTGGGGGAGAAAAAAAAATTGCCCAAATCGTTATGTCCTCTTGCAGTGTCGTGAAGACTAAGGACAGTGGTAGTTGAGGCTGTTGCCCACTACCACTTATCTTTTGCCAGGAATGCTAATGCGGCCTCGGAGAAGGTCGTGATCGCCGAAAACTGCCTTCTATCTTTTGGCGAAAATGTATGAATCGTATGGGTGTAAAATGGCAGAGGAATAAATGTTGAGGAGAAAAGGAGAGAGGTGATGGATGTATTTAGAAATTGCAAATTTGGTTTGCTCGCTGTGACTGAAACAAAGATGAAAAGAAACGGTGAAAATTAGTGGTGTGGTGTGAAATGTTTTTGTGTTGGTGTGGAAAGGAATGAAAGGGCGATAGAAGGATTTGCAATGCGGTGGGGGACTTGTGGGAGAGAGCTATGGTAGATTTTGTGTGTGTGAGTACTAGAATTCCAAAAGGTTAGAATTTAAGGTTGAAAAGGTCAAAATTTGTGTGGTTGCGATACATATGGTCCATCTGAGGTAATGTTGAAGAGAGTGCGATTTTCTGGGATAAACTGAATGATGTTTTTGGATGGGGTGAAATGGGAGATTCAGTTCATTTACCACATATCTGTCTACCCAAGGATTTTTTTTACAGTTTTCACCACCATTCACGGTCACAGCCCTATTCAAGAAGGGGGGTATAGTACGCTCAAAAGTTCACTCTCAAGCGCAAATTAAGCATATGAACACAGACGCAGGCTTTAAAGTGAGGATATTAAATTCAGCAGGAAATACAGAAGTTAGAAGGGAAGGAAGCACCACAGCAAACTAGCCTGGAGTTACCAATGTCAGCATACAAAACTCGTGCGCAGATACAGCACCCCTTGTGCTACGAGGGGATGGTAAAGGTAGTGGTACGCGAGTGATAAGCTCCCTCGAGCACCTGCTGCGGTACCTATAGGATAGAGATAAAGCATCAACATCGCGCCACAAAGATAGGGTCAAGTGAACTGGAAGAGAAGTACAAGAACAGGTTTATAAGCCTTTTTGGCTTTTGACTCGACCCTGTCCAAAAGTCGGGAGAAACCAGAACGCCCCCCCCCCAGATATGAGAGCAGTACTCCATACATGGGCGGAAGGAGACCCTTGTATAGATGGAGCAACTGAGAAGAGGAAAAAAAGTCTCGCAGTCTAAACAGAACTTACAGTTTCTTTGAGGCCGCCCTAGCAACCGTTGTGACGAGAGGTTTCCAAGACATTTTTTTGTTTATGTTCAGGCAAAGGATGTTTATATTGTCAACAGGAGAAACAGGACCCGTCGAGAAAGAGGTAGTTTTGTTAAGAAGGTGTGTTGGAGAAGGAGGAGATTTGTAGAAATTGTGCTTTTAAAGAATTGAATTTCACAAGGTTGAGACCACTCCATCCGGAAGTTGTATCCAGATCAGCGAATAGAATCGGAAAGATTAAGACGAGGCAAATTCTAGAAGTAAAAGGGGGAATATTGATGTGAGTTGAAGAATGAAGGGTCGAGTCATCGGCATATGAGTGAATAGAGTTAGAGGTGCAGGTGAGAAGATCATTAATGAAAAGTAGGAATAAAGTAGGAGATAAGACAGAACCCTGAGGAACACCACTATTGACAGAAAAAGAAGACCATCAACAACATCCGATATTAAGCGATTTGAAAAAAAGATAGACATGGTAAGCAAAGAGAAGGAGAAACCCAAAGAATTAGAAGCTTGGAGAGCAGTGTGCGTCTTAACCTCGGTCAAATGCTTTTTGGGTATGTCAAGCACTCACCGCACCAGTCTGACCGTAGTTCTAAAGCGAAAAACACTAAATCAATGGTTAGATAGGAGAAAGTATATCGCCATTGACTTTAAACTTAGAAAGTCATTACTGGCAGATCAAGTCTCAGTTTTCCAGATAAATTCTAAGAAGTGAGAGTTAGAAGGGTTTCAAAAATCTTAGATAGAATACAGTGAGAGCTTATAGGGCGATAGTTAGAAGGATCAGAGCGGCTTCCTTTTGTCGGAAGAAGTTGGGCCATATTAGCTTCAACACTGATGGAGAATTGCTAGTATTGAGACATTGAGAGTATAGTAGAACGAGGGCAGGGGCTAGCATGGAAGCACACTTCCTCAAAACTCGGGAGGAATGCCATCCGGGCCACCGTCTTCCTAACGTTTATCGATTTCAGGGGTCCAGTGCACCTGATCAAATGTAATCACAGTCAATTCACAGGACACCTGAGAGGAGAAGGAGTAGGAAGAGGAATGTAGAATCGTCCATGGTTGCAGGTTAGAGAGATATAGAAGGCCGAAAGAGATTGACCTTTTCAGTTTTAAATTAGCAACAGAATCATCAGATCGGATAAGGAGGAAAGGCAGATATACAGATGTTGCTAGAGATGTTATTGGCAAGAGGCCAGAAAAGATTTGTCAGCAATAGAACCAAGGAGGTTAGCGCACTTTCATTTGATGAAAGCCCGCTTTGCGCTCGTCGAATAGTATCCTACAACATTTCTAGCTGGATGAAAATTAGCAGGAAGTGATAGGAGAACGAGAATTTTTCCACCCGATCGCACTGTCTCTAGCATGAATGGCCAGATAACAAGCACGATTGAACCATGGATTATGAGGAGAAAGATTTAGTTGAAGAAGGAATGAACTTGCTTATCCCATCAACTGTGACAGCTCCACTCCTCATCTTTTATATCTTTATACATCTATCAGTATTCCTTACTGAGGTAGCCAATTTGCTATCATCTGCAAACTTGGAAACCTTACATTTAAGTCCCTGGTCTAATATTTTATATATATGAGAGAACAGCCACTTGACCTAAGAAATAATTACGGACCACAAACATGTCTCCTCATTTCCATTAATAAATTACTTTTCATTTCATTAATTATTATTATTATTATTATTATTATTATTATTATTATTATTATTATTATTATTATTATTATTATTATTATTATTATTATTGTATGAAGTAAAGCAAGGAAAATTTTTATCCCTAAAATAATTTCAGGTTGAACCCCCTGACCCCCCTGTCTATAGCCTTGTATATATATATACCATATATATATATATATATATATATATATATATACTCATGATATCTATATATATATGTATATATATATGTAATAACTCTATATATATATAATATATATACTGTCTCTTTATATATATATAATATATATATACTATATATACTATATATTATATATCTATATACTATATATATATCTTATATATGCTCTCTATATATATATATATATTGTATATATTGGAGAGAAAAATTTTTAAGTATCTTTCAAATTAAATCTGAAGTAATGAGCAAGAGAATTTGTATATAATCAGTCAGTAGTGTCAGCAGAGATGTGTAAATCAGTCATCGTCAAAGTTATAATCATTCCTCATCACTACAAACTGTGACTGCACTAACCTTTTATTTATATGTATATATATATACTATATGTATAGCTATATACTAATATATATATATTTATCATATCTGTATATATACTCATATAACATATCTGTATATCATATAACTCAATTGGGGAACTAGGGTGGAATCTGAGTGTGATTGTTTCTCTGGGCGTGAATCAACAGAAGGTTTAATATGTATGTATGAATGAAGCATAAGTTTACGAAGCATCGATTTGTAATGATACTCAGAATGATGCGCGGGCGGGTGGGTTACATACACAGCCATACATCAGTTCTTACTGTCGTTTAGTTGAGATAGATTATTTTACGTGCGCGTGTTTTCATTGTATTAGATATTTTTTTCTGGAAATGGAAAACTGCAGTTATTTTCACCCTAGCGTTGGTGATGATAGTAAAAGACGTAGGCTCGATACAAGTTCTTCACAAGAGCATGTGTCTTCGAGCAGTGAACTTGCGAAAAACGAAACTTCCGACAAGTGCGTCACAAACGTCTGCCAGATTGCTGGACACTCGCAGAAAAAGATATTTACATAAAGTATTTGTGGTTGTTCGTTGAAAATTGAAAATTAGGATGTAGTACGTGTAAAAATATTGGGATTTTAAGTGTTCACAAGAAAAAAGGAATGAAAATTTATAAAGAATGGGAAAATAGTGGGAGTAGTAGGATACCCATTCCGTTCGAAAATGACCGCGACCTTTTCTGACCGCGACCTTTTGAGCTCAAGATTTTTACGACCATGACCTTTTGGCCTTCACCTTTGGGCCTTGACCTTTTTGACCAACCCTTTGATCTTCCATGGGTCAATTTTGGCCCAAATTTTTACCTACCCTTGTCCTTTTAGGGGAAGTCGATTTTTTGAGAACCCTAATTTTTTGAGAACCCTAATTTTTTGAGAACCCTAATTTTTTGAGATCCCTAATTTTTTGAGAACCCTAATTTTTTGAGAACCCTAATTTTTTTGAGAACCCTAATTTTTTTCGGCAACCCCAATTTTTACGGCAACCCTGATTTTGGCAACCCTTCGAAGAGGGGTTGCGCCAAGTCAGCAACCGTTGTACATATTACCCCCCTATTTTACGCTCTTTTTTGACCGTGGGCCATTTTGCCACATTGAATTTCTGGCTAAACTTTAGGGGCTTAGCCCTTTTAGATGTCGTTACCTTGTTTGACATGATATTTCGACCAACCCTTTGATCTTCCATGGGTCATTTTTAGCCCACGGTAATTTTTGGTCTTCCGTGGGTCAATTTTGGCCCACGGTAATTTTCGACCAACCCTTTGGTCTTCGATGGGTCATTTTTTTGCCCACGTAATTTTTGGTCTTCCATGGGTCATTTTTTGCCCACGGTAATTTTCGATTATTTTACGTGCGCGTGTTTTTTCATTGTATTAGATATTTTCTGGAAATGGAAAAGCTACCAAGATTATTTTCACCTAGCGTTGGTGATGATAGTAAAAGAAGTAGGTTCGATACAAGTTCTTCATAAGAACATGTGTCTTCGAGCAGTGAACTTGCGAAAAACGAAACTTCCGACAAGTGCGTCACAAACGTCTGCCAGATTGCTGGACACTCGCAAAAAAAGATATTTACATAAAGTATTTGTGGTTGTTCGTTGAAAATTAAGAAAATTAGGATGTAGTACGATAGTAAAAATATTGGGTTTTAAGTGTTCTAGAAAAGGAATGAAAATTTATAAAGAATGGGAAAATAGTGGGAGTAGTAGGATACCCATTCCGTTCGAAAATGACCGCGACCTTTTTTGACCTTTTCTGACCGCGACCTTTTTGAGCTCGAATTTTACCTGACCTTGACCTTTTTTTGGCCTTCACCTTTTTGGGCCTTGACCTTGCACGACCAACTGCGATCTTCCATGGGTCAATTTTGGCCCAAATTTTCCCTACCGCCATCCTTTTAGGGAAGTCGATTTTGAGAACCTAATTTTTGAGAACTGTTTTTTGAGAACCCTAATTTTTTTGAGAACCCTTTTTAGAGAACCTAATTTTTGAGAACCCTAATTTTTTTTTTGAACCCTAATTTTCGCCTTTAATTTTACAGCAACCCCTGATTTTAGCAGCCCTTCGAAGTTTATATAAGCTGTTACGTAAGCAGCTCGTTATTGTACATATTACCCCCTATTTTACGCCTCATTTTTTTGACCGTGGGCCATTTTTGCCCACGGTAATTTTCTCCTTTAGGGGCTTAGCCCTCTTTGATGTCGTTACCTTGTTTGACCATGATATTTCGATAACCCTTTGATCTTCATGGGTCATTTTTAGCCCTTGGTAATTTTTGGTCTTCCATTGGGTCCAATTTTGGCCCACGGTAATTTTCGACCAACCCTTTGATCTTCCATGGGTCATTTTTGCCCACGGTAATTTTGGTCTTCCATGGGTCATTTTTGCCCACGGAAATTTACGACCAACCCTTTGGTATTCCATAGGACAACTTTGCCCACGGTAATTTTTGGGTTTTCTTTAGGGGCTTAGCCCTTTTTTTGATGTCTTTACCATGTTTGACCATGATATTTCGGTTTTAATTACCATATACCATGGGTCAAATTTGACCCACAGTAATTTTTGTCCTTCCTTTAGGGACTTAACCCTTTTCTGATGTCTTAGCCTTGTTTGACATGATATTTCAGCCTTGACCCTGCCATATACCATGGGTCAATTTTGACCCACGTTAACTTGATGGCTTTGATGGTTCCCCAATCACCGTAAGAAGTACCTAGGGATGTTCTATTAGTGTTCTATGAGTATTAGATAAGGCTGGGTGAGTGCCAAGTGAGTGCCAATGAGTGCCAATGAGTGCCAAGTGAGTGCCAGCGGAGTGAGTGCCACATGGTGCCAAGTGAGTGCCACATAGTGCCAACTGGGTGCCACTTTTTTCAAGCCAGCCTCCCCTGAGCCTAGAATAGCCTAATATGGGTGTCTACCCCTAGGTAATAGGGTAGGAGAATCGATTGGTGTATATTACAGGTTGCTATGCTTGCTACTATGAGTTAGTCTTTTTCTAACACTTATACACATATACACTACGACACTTATACACGCATTCACTATGCCAACACTTATACACACTATGGCACTTACATTTAAACCATGCTTTACCTCGGCCACCACACACAGATACGCACACTTACACTCACACACTCGATATTTTTGATGCCTCAGCATTTGATGCCTCAACTTTGATGCCCCAACTTAAATGTCTCAGCATTGATGCCTCAACTTTTGAAAGGTTCATCTTTGATGACTCATCTTTGATGACGTCAGCGACACCATCTATATTGATGATTCATCTTTGATGAAATCATCTTTGATGAAATCATCTTTGATGGCTCATCTCTACCCCACACATCATAGAACGGGTTAATATTATTATGCCCTAGTTCATAGTGGAACACCAGGGCGCCACGTACGCCCCTCCCGCCTGAACAACCAGCTCCGCCCGCAGGTACGATCCGCCGCGTGCGCCCACAGAGGCATTCAAAAGAGTACCGCACGTCCCCGCCCGCCGCGTCCCCACGTCCGCAGGCGCAATTTTTCCACGTACCCGCCCGCCGCGTGCTCCCGCAGGCGCAATATTCCCGCGCGAATGAAAATATATATACTATAAGTCATTCATTTTATTTCATACTTAAACATTTCAAAAGAATTTCTTTTCAAATATACTATAAGTCATTCATTTTATTTATACTTAAAGCATTTATTAAAAACATTTTGCGAGACCTAAAAACTGTAACTCATTACAGACCTATTATTTAAAACATATATTTATTAACATTATTTTACCTTATACTTTTTACTTATACTTTTTAATTTATAAATTTTTAAAAAGTTATTTAAGAAGAAAAAAAATCAGAGTGTCTGATATATAATCATTTTATTTTACACTACAATTGTACGAAATTTTACTAAAAACATTAACAATACATACTTTAAAGCAGTAAAGCAGTAAAACAATAGAGGTGTTACCTAACACCTAGGGGGGGATTAGTATGCTTTTGTTTTACTGCTTTACTGCTTTACTTTTCTCTTTACTGCTTTAACTTTCTGCTTTACTGCTTTAACTTTCAGCATACTTTACTGCTTTAACTCACTGCTTTACTGCTTTAACTCGCATACGACATACCTTAAAGCAGTAAACAGTAAAACAAGAAGTGTTACCTAACACCTAAGGGATCGTATCTTTTTGTTTACCTGCTTTACTGCTTTTTGCTTTCTAACTACTACTTTAACTTTCTTTTGCTTTACTGCTTTAACTTTCTACTTTACTTTAACTCACTGCTTTACTGCTTTAACTCATACATTACATACTAAACAGTAAAGCAGTAAACTAATAGAGGTGTTACTGCTAACACCTAGGGACCAGTATGCTTTTGTTTTACTGCTTTACTGCTTTAACTTTCTGCTTTACTGCTTTAACTTTCTGCTTTACTGCTTTAACTTTCTGCTTTACTGCTTTAACTTTCTGCTTTACTGCTTTAACTTTCTGCTTTACTGTTTTAACTTTCTGCTTTACTGTTTTAACTCATATATTTATTAACATTATGTTTTTATTTTGTTTTAATACTTTTTATTTATTTTATTATTATTTTTATTTATTTTTATTATTATTTTTATTATTTTATTTTTATTATTATTTTTATTATTTCTATTATTTTTATTATTTATTTTTATTTTTATTGTTATACTTAGTGTTATTTACTTCATGCCTATTGTTATTATTATTTAGAACACACATTCACTATGACACTTATTCACTATGACACTTATACACACATTCACTATGACACTTATACACACATTCACTATGCCACTTACATTTACACTTATACACACACACACACACACACACACACACACACTTATATACACATTCACTATGACACTTGCCACTTTCACTATGACACTTACATTTACCATAGACATACATTTACACTTACACTGCTGATTTACTTCACAGATTTACTTCCACTCACACAGATTTACTTACCTCCCCAGATTGCCACCTCCTTTTGATTTCCTGGGCTTACTTACATTTACACTTGCTCACAGATTTAGTTACACTTACATTTACTTACACTCCACACAGATTTACTTACACTCACTCAGATTCACTCACACACAGATTTAGTTACACACCCATTTACACCACTCACAGTTTACCTCCCACACAGATTGCCACTCCCACTGGATTTGCCACACTCACATGATTATGCTCACACAATTGCCCCACTTGAGTTTACTTTACACTCACACAGATTGCCTCACACAGATTTACTTACATTCCACAGTTACTTTACATAACGTATAATTTATTAAAGCATTTTATGTTTTAATTAAACCCGTACATTTATATTACTCATTCAATATAACTTCAAAAATTATTTAAAGGATTTCTTAAAACTTCTATAATAAATCAATCATTATCTTTGAACAAAAAAATTATTATTAACTGTTAATACTTTTTGTTTATAAATTTTATAACTATCAAGTTTTTAAAATAACTTTTACTAAAATTTTATGAAAATTTTATTAAAAACATATATTTACGTACACATAGCAGCAAATCGTAAATCAAGGTCAGCCCCTAGCACCCCTCTACAACAAGCTATGCCACGTTATGTTCTATTGACTTACTGTTTTACATCATCTTTAATATAACATAAATAATTATAAAAATAACAAAATAAGGTCTTTCTCTGCTAACATAACATTTATTTTATTAAGAAATCTTTTTAAGTTCTTATTTAAAAATAACAATTATTCACTTGATTTATATTATTCGCTCATTGTTAACTAAAAATATTTCAAAGTTTTAAATAAATTGGATTTTCTTTGATATTGTTATTATTATCTATGTGCATTGACAATCCATCACGAAAACACAGCAACCACCTCTTATACAGGATGAGGCAACTCTCTCTCTCATAAATGTGTTGAAATGATACTAAGGGCTAAATTTGGATAACCTTTTGCCCAGGGCGATTCAGACTAATTTAGGTCAAATATACTTCAAATGACACTGCCAAAAATGTGGTTGCAATAACTACGTTAGGCTAAATTTAGGCATATTAAATTTAGGATAAACCTTTTTGTATCCCAGGATGATTTAAGCCTAATACCAGGTCAAAAGGTAATTCCAGTATAGACAAGAATCATTGTTATTATTATTATTTTATAAATATATTTCAAACTGAAACATGCTGGATCGGTAAGATCCTTTAAGCGGGTAAGAAGGAAATGTTTACCTTTCTTGTGAGTGGACGGAGTAATCCTTGTCTCTATATGACCTCGTATGTAGTATGTGATTGGTCGAAAATTATTTTATCACTTTTTTGGTTTTTACGTATGTAAAAACATGTTTTTCATATCCTGAACCTGGGGCTCGTTTATTTTGGCTCAGCATACATGTAAATATTTATTTAAGAAGAAAGTAAAATAAGGATAATAAAAACTTTACTATATAATTTAGAATTTTAATAATCATTATCTTACAGTAATTTACATATATATATATATATGTAATATATATATATATATATTATATATATATATATATATATATATATATATATATCTTTCTTTCATATATATATATATATAGCATATATATAAGACTAAAATTAAATATATACAATGATTTTATATAAGGTTCACATTAAATATAATACAGAAATATTATTATATATAACACTTCCACATACATTTTACACATAATGTTTATGATTATTTTATATTAAAATTCTCTAAATCTTTGCAAATATGCCAATCATTTATATCATTATCGATGATATAGTTTCGTATCTCAGTAATACCTTCAGTTAACACATACGTAAAAAGTTCCCGCTCAGATATCATAGTATATTTACATTCTGGGTCACCTGCATAAATACTTTCTTGCCATTGTTTTCTAAGTAGATAAATGAATTTCTGTACGTCTATAGAACTTAGGAAGCGGTCGATGATGTGCGTAGGATCATCGATCAGGGTTTTCTTAAATGCGTAGTATTCTTGGTATAACATGTAATGAATTACGGTAGCTGTATTAACATGCGCTTACGTACCTCTAACATATATTTCATCTGCGCTAGGCCTGAAATGTAGAATCCGAATGATGTAGGTTCAAATACTCCTGTTTCATTATTTCTCGCCCATAATCTAACTTCCAAACTGATTAGGTTTTGATGTTTATAAAATGCTAGAGTAAGTTGCTTATCGCTGGTTTCTTCGCACAGGCTAATAACTGTTTCGGTCCAGTTTAAAGCTGAGCTTGGTTTAAAGTATTCTGTAAGCCACTCTTCAGTGTGATTACATATACAAAGTAATTCATCTGGACTCATGAAAATACGCTTTGTATTATAACAGGGTGATTGGGTAGCACACTTGAAAAATTCAAATCCATCGGGTTTTCTTTTATATAAGAATGAAACCCTACTTCCTGGGATCTTGATTTCCCACTGGACAATGTCTTGTATTGAGGTATACATGTTAAGGTGAATCATGATATACACTTAGTGAAAATAGAACACTTTTATTACAAACCAGAGAACTTGTGCACTGCTTAAGAGCCAAAACGAGTATGATTTTAAAATGAGTTTGGATCTAAAACACGCATCCTCCAATATAATTTTCATCCAATCACAGATAAGGTTCAGGATATGAAAAACAAACATGTTTTACATACGTAAAACCAAAAAAGCGATAAATAATTCTCGACCAATCACATACGAGGTCATATAGAGATAAGGATTACTCCAGCCACTCACAAGAAAGGTAAACATTTCCTTCTTACCTGCTTAAGGATCTTACCGATCCAGCATGTTTCAGTTTGAAATATGTTTATAAAATAATAATAACATTGATTCTGGATTCTTGTCTATACTGGAATTACCTTTTGACCTGGTATTAGGCTTAATCAGCGTGGGATACGAGCTTCTAAATTTAGGCCTAAATTTAGGCTTAACGTAGTTATTGCACCACATTTTACAGAAAAGGTCAGCTTGAAATATATTTTTGTTTGGAATTGATTCTAATCGCCCCGGGATACAAAGGATTATCCTAATTTTAGACCTGAAAGTAGTTATTTTAACACATTTTACAGAGAGAGAGGTCAATTTCGTATCTGTAAGGAGTGCAGGTTGTTATGTTTTCTCGTGATGGATTGTCCATGTACATAGGCTCGTAATAATAATAATAAAGAAGAAAATCAATTATTAAAAAACTTAGAAATATTTTTAGTTAACATCAAGCGAATAATATAAAATTGTAAGTGAATAATTGTTATTTTAAATAAGAACTTAAAAATTTAATAATAAAATAATCTGTTATATTAGCAGAAGAACTGTGCATTATTTTTATACTTATTACATAGCTAAAGATGATATAAAGCAGTAATTAAATAGAACATAACATTGGCATAAGCTTGTAGTGTAGAGAGTGCTAGGGGCTCATACTGATTCTTGATTTATTTAAAAACTTTAAGGTACGTAAAATATATGTTTTTAATAAAATTTCATAAAATTTTAGTAAAAGTTATTTTAAAACTTGATAGTTATAAAATTTATAAACAAAAAGTGTTAACAGTTAATAATAATTTCTTTGTTCAAAGATAATGATTGATTTATTATAGAAGTTTTAAGAAACTTTGAAATAATTTTAGTTATATTTGAATGAGTAATATAAATGTACGTGTTTAATTAAAACATAAAATGTTTTAATAAATTATACGTTATATGTGTGTAAGTAAATCTGTGTGAATGTAGTAAATCTGTGTGTGAAAGGTGTAAGTAAATCTAATGTGGTGTAGTAATCTACGTGTATTAAATTTGTGTGTGAGTGTAAGAAGTAAATCTATGTGAGTGTAAGTAAATCTGTGTGTGAGTGTAAATGTAAATCTGTGTGGTGTAAGTAAATCTGTGTGTGAGTGTAAGTGAAATCTGTGTGAGTGTAAGTAAATCTGTGTGTGAGTGTAAGTGTAAATGTAAGTGTGTAACTAAATCTGTGTGTGAGTGTAAGTGTAAATGTAAGTGTCTATGGGTAAATCTGTGTGTGAGTGTAAGTAAATCTGTGTGAGTGTAAGTAAATCTGTGTGTGAGTGTAAGTAAATCTGCGTGTGTAAGTAAATCTGTGTGTGAGTGTAAGTGTAAATGTAAGTGTCTATGGGTAAATGTAAGTGTCATAGTGAATGTGTGTATAAGTGTCATAGTGAATGTGTGTGTGTGTGTATAGTGTATGTGTGTGTGTGTGTGTGTGTGTGTGTGTGTGTGTGTGTGTGTGTATAAGTGTAAATGTAAGTGGCATAGTGAATGTGTGTATAAGTGTCATAGTGAATGTGTGTATAAGTGTCATAGTGAATAAGTGTCATAGTGAATGTGTGTTCTAAATAATAATAACAATAGGCATGAAGTAAATAACACTAAGTATAACAATAAAAATAAAAATAAAATAATAAAAATAATAGAAATAATAAAAATAATAATAAAAATAAAATAATAAAAATAATAATAAAAATAAATAAAAATAATAATAAAATAAATAAAAAGTATTAAAACAAAATAAAAAACATAATGTTAATAAATATACGCGTATGAGTTAAAACAGTAAAGCAGAAAGTTATTAAAGCAAAGAGTAGCAAGAAGAGATTAAAAACGTTTGCGAAGCAGAAGGTTAAAGCAGTAAAGCAGAAAGTTAAAAGCGGTAAAGCAGTAAAACAAAGCATACTAATCCCTAGGTGTTGGGTAACACCTCTATTGTTTACTGCTTTACTGCTTTAAATATTAATAATAATGAGTTAAACGAGTAAAAACCAGTGAGTTAAAAGCAAGTAAAACCGAAAAGTTAAAACGGTAAACGAAGAAAGTTAAAAGCAGTAAAGACAGAAAGTTAAAGGCAGTAAGCAGTGGAAAAAAGCATACTAATCCCCCTAGGTGTTAGGTACCTCTATTGTTTTACTGCTTTACTGCTTTAAAGTGGTCTGTAATGTATGTGAGTTAAAGCAGTGAGTTAAAGCAGTGAGTTAAAGGCATTGAAAGCAGAAAGTTAAAAACAGTAAAGCCAGAAAGTTAAAGCAGTAAAACAGAAAGTTAAAGCAGTAAAAAAGCAGGTAAACAAACATACTAATCCCCCTAGATTTAGGTAACACCTCTCTATTGTTGAACACTGCTTTGCTCTTTCATCATATAATGTTAATGTTTTTAGTAAAATTTCGTACAATTGTAGTAAAATAAAATGATTATATATCAGACACTCTGGATTTTTTTCTTCTTACATACAATTTTTAAAAATTTATAAATTAAAAAGTATTAAGTAAAAAGTATAAGGTAAAAAATAATGTTAATAAATATATGTTTTAAATAATAGGTCTGTAATGAGTTACAGTTTTAGGTTCGCAAAAATGTTTTTAATAAAAATGTTTAAGTATGAAATAAAATGAATGACTCATAGTATATTTGAAAAGAAATTCTTTGAAATGTTTAAGTATGAAATAAAAATGAATGACTTATAGTATATATATTTTTCATTCCCGCAGGAATATTGCGCCTGCGGGCGCACGCGGCGGATCGCACCTGCGGGTGCGGGCTGGTTGTCTTTGCGCGGAGGGCGCATGCGGCGCCCTGGTGTTCCAATTATGAACTAGGGGAAGACATTAATATTAACTCTGTTCTATGATGTGGGGTAGAGATGAGCCATCAAAGATGATTTCATCAAAGATGATTTCATCAAAGATGAATCATCAATATAGATGGTATCAAAGATGACGTCATCAAAGATGAGTCATCAAAGATGAACCTTCAAAGTTGAGGCATCAATGCTGGGGCAGGCATTTATGCTGGGGCATCAAAGGTTGAGGGCATCAAAGTTGAAGACATCAAAATATCGAGGTGTGTGTGATGTAAGTGTAAGTGGTATCTGTGGGTACAGAATTAGTAAGTGTATATGGTTTAATGTAAGTGCCATAGTGTGTATAAGTGTCATAGTGAATGTGTGTATAAGTGTCGTAGTGTATATGTGTATAAGTGTTAGAAAAAGACTAACTCATAGTAGGAAGCATCCTAGCAACTTGTAATATACACCAATCGATTCCTCATACCTTATTACCTAGGGGTAGACACCCATATTAGGGCTATTCTAGGCTCAGGGGAGGCTAGAAAAGGCTTGAAAAAAGTGGCACTCAGTTGGCACTATGTGGCACTCACTTGGCACTATGTGGCACTCACTTGGCACTCATTGGCACTCACTTGGCACTCACTTGGCACTTTCACCTGGCACTCATCTAATACTCATAGAACACTAATGGAACATCACTAGATGCCTTACGGTGATTGGAGACCATCAAAGCCATCAAGTTGGCGGGTCAAAATTGACCCATGTGGTATATGGCAGAGTCAAGGCTGAAATATCATGGTGATCAAACAAGGTTAAGACATCAGAAAAAGGGTTAAGTCAAAGGAAGGACAAAAAAAATTACCAGTGATTAATTTGACCATGGTATATGGCAAGGTAAAAACCGAAATATCATGGTCCAAACAAGGTAAGAAGACATCAAAAAAATAGGGGCTAAGCTAAAGAAAACCGCAAAATTACCGTGGGCCAAAAATGACCCGCGGAAGACCAAAGGGTTGGTGGAAAATTTCCGTGGGCAAAAAATGACCCATGGAGACCAAAAATTACCGTGGGTAAAAAATGACTGGAATACAAAAGGGTTGGTCGAAAATTACCGTGGGTAAAAAATGACCCATGGAAGACCAAAAATTACCGTGGGCAAATGACCCATCGAAGACCAAAGGGTTGGTCGAAAATTACAATGGGCCAATTGACCCACGGAGACCAAAAATGCCGTGGGCTAAAAATGACCCTTGGAAGATCAAAGGGTTGGTCGAAATATCATGGTCAAACAAGGTAACGACATCAAAAGGGGCTAAGCCCCTAAAGTTTAGCCAGAAATTACCGGTGGGCAAAAATGGCCCACGGTCAAATAGGGGGCGTAAAATAGGGGTAAAACGTACAGCAGTTGCTTACGCAACCGTTGCTTCTTTCCCTTCTTCGAAGAGATTTACTTAAGTATCAGGGTTGCCGTAAAAAATTGGGGTTGCCGAAAAAATTAGGGTTCTCAAAAAAATTAGGGTTCTCAAAAAATTAGGGTTCTCAAAAAATTAGGGATCTCAAAAAATTAGGGTTCTCAAAAAATTAGGGTTCTCAAAGTAGGGTTCACTCCAAAAATCAGAAAAGAAACTTCCCTAAAGGACAAGAATTGGAGTAAAAAATTTTGGTAAAATTGACCGTGGAAGATCAAAGGGTTGGGTCAAAAAAAGGTCAAAGGCCAAAAAAGGTCAAAGGTCAAGGTCAGGTAAAATTCGAGCTCAAAAAAAGGTCGCGGTCAGAAAAAAAGGTCAAAAAGGTCGCGGTCATTTTCGAACGGAATGGGTATCCTACTACTAGTGGGATAACTAGCCATGGCGACACGAAAGAGAAACAACTAACTTCTTTACGAAAAGAGAGAATGTACTGACCACAAGGAAATCTTGAAGAGCACGAAGTACTATGACACTTCAAGGGAGTAAAAATGAGTGTGTCATGGTGCCATGGATGATGGTAATTAGGATAAAAGGCGTGGTTGAAAAATCGTCAAAAAGGAGTGTCTTGATGGTATTCCTCCTGCGGTTCGCAAAACTTGTGCTTTTCAATGCCTCAAAATCTCAGTTCATCATCATCTTTCTTCAAAACATAATCTTCCACACAATTATAACTTCTTTGAAAACACACACACTTAAACCTTCGTCTGGCCTTGAGATTCTTGGTGTTTCTTTTTCATGATCTTAATATGAAAGATCACAGTACTTCTCTTTTTAAACAAGCTTCTGGGAGGTTGGATATTCTGAGATGCCTTCAAAACTTCTTCGCGTCACCACAGTTGCTTGCTCTTTATAGGGTTGTTCGCCCCTGTATGGAGTTTTCTCATATATCTGGTGGTGGGGGGTCGCACTCACACAGCTCTGCTTGAAAAGGTTGAGTCTAGGGCTTTTCGTCTTATCAACTGTCCTGCTCTCAATAACTCTACAATCTTTCTTTACCCGTACACTGGTCTTATGAGCTCTCCAGTCGCATGCCTCCTCCATTGAGAATGGCTCGTGCCTCACGCTTTTCTACATAGTCTAATTCTTTCTGCATCCAAATTTCTGACCCCAGACTTAACCGCTATGCTCAATCTTATATGTATTCCATTGGTAAAGTCTATTTTCAAACTTTTTTTGACTTGCATATTTTCAAACGCCGTGTATTGTATCGAGGTTTGTGCCCCTTTAAATTGGCCCTCACTTGGGAACTTCACTCAACTCTGGTCAAATTTGGTACGCCTCTGAGGTTTCTTCACCAGAGGATATATATATATATATATATAATTAGATATATATGTATACACCACTTCACCTGCACACCACCACCTGCCACCCTCCTGCCTGCACCACCTCACCTGCCTGCACCTCACCACCACCACTGCTACACCTGCCCTTACCCTGCCTGCAGCTCCTGGATATACATAGCATGCACCATATCATATCAGTTTTTTTAAGGGTCCCAGCGAACACATTTGACAAAATCAAAATAAAACGATCAAGTCAAATAAAGAATTAAATTGTTATAAAGGAGAAGCTGCATATTTAAAAAACAGCGAAAAGAGTTTGAGAATCTGTTTTTTACCTAGCGTAGCTAGAATAACCTTACTTAACGTAACCAAACATATTATTATTATATAATTTATTTCACCTTCCATCGTTTCAATAAATAAAAAAACAACAAATTATATCAATATATTTACGAAAATAGTTCAAACTTTTCTCACTATGCGTGCGCAGTTCTACATTTTGTTCGATAAGGTAACTATGGAAAAAATTATTTCAGCTTCATGGGACGGGGATAATGGACATAGAGCTATATATATATATATATATATATATATATATATATAAAATAAAAGATACATATGTCTAAATATACAGACAAATATATCTACTCTATTCATATATATATATATATATATATATATATATATATATATATATATGCTGCTCATATATATATATATATATATATGCTCATCCATTATCCCTGTCCCATGGCTGGAATATTTTTTTAATGATTTACGTTATCGAAAAATCATGTAAAAACAGCTGCGCTCATAGTATGAAGAGTTTTAATTTATTTTCCTTCTTCTTATATATATATATATATATATATATATATATATATATATATATATATATATATTGATATATATAAATATTTATACTCTTTCTTTCTATATATCTTTATATATTTTTATATATATATATATATATATATATATATATATATATATATATATATATATAACTTAACAAATTTGTTAGGAAATTGAAAACAGAATTGAAAAATAAATTATATAATAAAAGTTTGGTTGGGTTATCAATCCCACGTTAAAGAAATAAGGTTATTTTTAAGTTACACGTGTTATGTAACATAGATTTCAAAAATTTTCAAAAATATTTTCAAAGGTGTGAAGCTCTTTATATCTACAATACAGACTTATTTTGCCTTAATACAGTTTTATTTTGCATTTTTGTCAAATGTCTTCGGATTCATGCAATCAATATGGATATGGATATAGGGAAAGGGATAAAGACATGACCAATATATATATATCCATTTATAAATGTATTTTTTTATATATATATATATATATATATATATATATATATATATATATATATATATATATATATAAGTTTCTTTTTATATATTTATATATATATATATATATATATATATATATATATATATATATATATATATATATATGGGAATTTTATTATTTTATTATTATTATTTTAAGTAATTTTATTAAGTAAAATAGGAATATACTATATAAAGTTCCACTGGTCCTCAAAGTTTAAATATCAGCAAATGATATCGTTCGAGAAAAAAGGTAGATTTTAAAAACATGATATTTCGGACATGCATAAAGAACGAATCTCTCTCTCTCTCTCTCTCTCTCTCTCTCTCTCTCTCTCTCTCTCTCTCTCTCTCTCTCTCTCTCTCTCTCTCTCTCTCTCTCTCTCTCTCTCTCTCTCTCTCTCTTTACTTTTTCTCTTTCTTTTTTTTTTTTTCTCTTTCTCTTTCTCTCTCTCTCTCTCTCTCTCTCTCTCTCTCTCTCTCTCTCTCTCTCTCTCTCTCTCTCTCTCTCTCTCTCTCTCTCTCTCTCTCTCTCTCTCTCTCTCTCTCTCTCACTACAACGTAGTAGTTTCTACCAGGGATGGCAATTTTGGTGATTTTTTTGATTTTTTTAAAAAAAATCAAATTAGTGTTTTTTGATTTTTGATATTTTGATTTTTACCGCAGTTCGTAACGTCACACGAAAAATAATTTACAAGTTACAAGTATATCGCGTGACGTTACAATCTGAAAAAATAGAAAAAATAAAAAAATAAAAAATCCACATTGATTTTTCAAAGAAAATCACAAAATTGCCATCCCTGGTTTCTACTTTAAAGTTAATTTCTTTTAATAATAATAATAATAATAATAATAATAATAATAATAATAATAATAATAATAATAATAATAATAATAATAATAATAATAATAATAATAATAATAATAATAATACCTTGTACAAATTTTATTTATCCCCAGGTCTAGACTCTAAACTCGAGTATTAAAGCTATCGGTTCGAGTTTGAAAATATTGTTTCATATTTAAAGTTTTCGAAAGTATAGAGTCGAGGTCATTTTAACATGATATTTGTTCACATCAGGGTTGGTGATTTTTTTGATTTTTTAGAAAAATATCAATTTTTGATTTTTTCAGATTCGTGACGTCACGGGAAATTATATTGTAAACAAACTTTTTTAAAGTTCGTTATAGTATTATTTTTGAAGAGATTTATTCAATCTATGTAAATCAAAATCTTAAAATAGGGCCTATAGTGTATGACAATGAAACAGCAACACTAAAGAGTGTTACGAACTTACGGGTTACAATGCCAATAGTTTGTTGAAAATTGAAAAAAAATATTTTAAAACTTCATAATATAAATAAAAATTATCGATGTTGAGAATCGGATAATTTTAATGGTGAATAAGGGGTCGATTAATACTTAATAGTAACACCTGATATTATTTCTAATATTGATAAATGTTACATCAGAAAT
>JABUQX010142576.1:25000-27500 GCA_015478945.1 Trachelipus rathkii
TTTCTTTTTCCCTAGCAACGAGAGTCTTAGAGACGTCGAATGCCCCCCCCCCCCCCAATTTGGTACTCCCCTTATTATGACCAGACCTCGTCATAGACGAGGTTGCGTATCCCTTCGCCCCCGGAATGGGCGCTGAGCCCCCAAACTTTTGGAGGTCCAAATTAAGTGACCTCAAGAGGTCACCTCAAAATTCTCAAGGTCATAACATTTAAAATGTTCGTCCGATTGCTCTTAAAATTTCAGAAATGAACTCGGGTGTCAAGATTTACTTATAAATCAAATTTAAGCAAAATCGGAGAGGTGAGGGTGTTTTTTGCAATTGTTTTTGGTTGATTTGTCAGAGAACACTCTATGGTTAGTACCTTTGTTTCATTGTGTAAGTGTTGTTGAGGTGTTGTTAGTGTACATCCTGCCATAATTCTGAATGCTTTGTTTTTGGTTATTTTGAGTTTTTTTTCATGTTTCCCATGGTTAATAACGGATGTCATATTGGTGAAGCGTAGTTCAGTGAGGGGCGGATGAATTGTTTGTATATGGTGATGGATTTCTGTTTGTTATTTTTGATGTCAGTGCCAGCTAAGGTTCTTAGGATATTTAATTTCCTGTTTGCTGATGTTGTTATTATGTTTTCTTTGTGTTTTGAGAAAGTTAAGTGTGTTGTGCGTCCAGTGATACTCCTAGAATTTTGGATGTTTTGTTTGGTGGGATGGAGATGTTATTTAGGGAAATTTGGGGGTTGGTAGTACCGAGTTGACAGTCTTTTGTGAGTAGTGTGATTGAGGATTTGTTTGGTGATGTTTTGGTTCTGACATTCTATTGTCTGTTAGCCAAGTCTGTATTTGGTTGATGTATTGTTGGTTTAGAAGGGATTTTGTGTTTAGATTCTGGTGTGTGGTAGCTTGGTGATGTCATCAGCGTAGGTTGTTATGTTTGTATTGTCTGTTTGTGGTTTCTGTTTGAAGAATGTAGGGGATAGGATTGCTCCTTGGGGTACTCCGTTTTTAATGTTTACTGTGCGTAATTACTTGTTGATGATCTTTATTTGAGCAGTTCTTCCCTATAGGAAGTTTGATAACCATTTCTTTAAGTTAGTAGATGTTTGATTTTATTATTTTGTGTTTTAGATTGTGTTTGGAGACTGTCGAAAGCCTTGTTTATATCGATTGCTATGAGGAATGATTTATGTGTGGGCCTGAGATTTAAGTCATCTGTTATTGCTTGTATAATGTTTGTAAAGCTGTTGTGGTTGAATGGTTTCGGTGGAGGCAGCCAATTGGAACTTTGTTTGGGGGATGTGTTGTTTATTTTATTCAGTATGATATTTTCTAGGTTTATAAGGTGGATAGCAATGAAATTGGGCGATGGGAAGAGGAATTTGAGGGATTTTTTCCTGCTTTAAACTTTGGGTTTGTAATTGTTTTTTTTTCAGAGGAAGGGAATGTGATTTAATTTGATTGAACTTGTATATATATATATATATATATATATATATATATATATATATATATATATATATATATATATATATATATATATATATATATATATATATATTTATATATATATATATATATATATATATATAAATATATATATATATATATATATATATATATATATATATATATATATATATATATATATATATATTAGTTGATGCACCGATACCATGGTATGTTGTATTGGTATATGTATCGGTATCAATGAAGTTACAGTTTGTAGTATCGGTATCAGTAAAATTTTGCCGATACCTTTTACCGATACCAAACATTTTGCGTCTTTAAATTGATTTTGATATATATATATATATATATATATATATATATATATATATATATATATATATTTATATATATATATATCCCTATTATATATATATATATATATATATATATATATATATATATATATATATATATATATATATATATATATATATATATATATATATATATATATATATATATTTAAAATCATAGTGCTTCAATCCAATGTTATAATTTTCGGACCATCTTATGTATGTGTGCCCAGTACTTTTCGCGGGAAATGTCGTCAAAACTTAAAACAAATTTAATTTCTCTTTCTTCGTAACAAAAGCTTATTTTTATCATCACAAATATTTTTAGTATTTATCGTGGTAAAAAAAATTGAAGGAAAACGCCTAATATTTTTTATAAAATTATTTAATTACGTTATGTTCGAAAATGCCATAAGAGTTCAATGAAAATTAAAAAGAATTTAGAAATTTGTTTATGAATCAATCACAACGTTTCTTACATTTCGACGTAGGCAAATGAAGCGTGGCTTTCTTTCGAAAACAGCCGTTGAAAATTTTGAAGAGCATATCCGCCATTTGTCCGATAATTTCCCTATCTATCTGACCTACTGTATAACCATTTTCGATTTTGCATTTTTGCTTACGAAACGTAAGGAATGTTCGAGTTTGCGTCGTTTTTGTCAAATAGCGCAAAATCGTAAGATATGCCGAATTTAGGACGTG
>JABUQX010142576.1:32500-52500 GCA_015478945.1 Trachelipus rathkii
TTACACATTTTCGTGGCATTTTGATATTACAAATTTTACACTTCAAAAGCACTCCAAAACCAGAAATTCTGAAAAAATAAAACATAAACAATATGAAACTCACAGTCACATTAACAGTTATTATGTTTATAACCTACAAACATCTGGGAAACGTTCTGTTATGTCAGTTGAGAGGTGTGACAACTCCCAAAAACAAAATTTCCCCCATAATACAAATGTAGACTCTAAAAAATTACATGTCACTGTATATCCAAAGCAAGAGCTAATCGATAATTTTTATGGTGATTTTTGAATTCAGCAGGTGGAAATACATAAGAATACGCTAATTTTGAGCCCGAAATAATTTCATTGTTGGGCAGTGTTAAGTGGTAGTAGTAGTAGTAAACAAAGTAATTGTTAAATTGTTTTTATTGTACACCGCAACCGAGGTTGATGGAAAATTTAAGAACCTCAAAAACACCAACCGCGGTTGTTTAAGATTTTTAGGAACCACCAAACGCAGTTATACAAAAATAAAAAAAAAAAAAAAAATATATATATATATATATATATATATATATATATATATATATATATATATATATATATATATATATATATATATATATATATATATATATATATGTATATATATATATATATATATATATCTTCTTCTTCTTCTTCTTATATATATATTGGTGATGGGCCGGAAATCAATTTTTGCATGGCGCGATACGATTTCTAAATGTAACGGCACCCGCGGTTTAACGGCTTCCATCAGCTCGGTTACGGCAACGGCTGATTTAACAGTACTGTTTGCTACTTACCCACCACTGTACTAGCAACAATATTTCGATCAAACCAGCGTGATGCATTTCCACCTGCCAATTCAAATCACCATAAAATTATCACGTTAACTGCGCACTGGTTATACAGTGAACATATTTCAGTTGTCTACATTATTATGGGGAAATTTGATTTTGAAAATGCACCACTCAACTGTTTATAACAGGCATTTCCCAGATATTGTAATTATAAGCATAATGGCTTTCCCCACATAGTACATCCTTACCTCTTCTTCTATAGTTCCACCATTTCCATTCAAAAATCTTCTCTCCATTGGCACAGACAAGGGTTCGAACACGACAGACGGGCCACCAAATGTAACGGGAAAAAAGGTCGGTCGACTCTTCCAACAAGCAAACACGAGTCGATCCCGCAACTATAAACCTGTAATGGTAAACATAAGAACACAATAACAAATATTCAAATAATTCATTTACTTTGCTTTCAATTATTTTTGCGGACACTGTACCAACGGACAAGAAGAAAGAGAGTAAATTATATATATTTAATTAAAGTTAAAGCACATAAACAATATTCCCTATAATCTAATTCCCTAACTAAGATCCCTAACTAAGATCAAAAGCAATAATAAAAATGTTAACTCTATACAAAATATGAGGATATCTGGCAAATATTTCACTAGCTTAATTATTCAATTTAAACAGGACACGGCACTTTAGTTTCTTTAGTTTTACGAACACTGGCAATGTCTTTAAATTATTCTCACTTATGAAAAACTTATTCCAGTATTCTTAGTAGTCACACCAGGACATCAAGGAGCAGGCAACGATTTCCACAATGAGTATTCTCGACACAATTGCTAAGCGAGGAAAAAAGTTCAACTCGTTATAAAAATAAATATTACGAAAAAGTCTAAATCTTTAATAATTAGTTGTTCTTACTATTGTAAGAAAAGTCTATGTTTCGAACACAAGTAAATTCTCACAAATTTAAGTATTTCTAATCTTAAATGTCTAACACAAAAGGTTTCATCATAAAATTGTCAATCCAGGAAGCAACGTAATAAAAGGACATCTTAACTGTGAGGGAGGGGACTGGAAATCTGGAAATCCTGGAATCCTGGAAGGATTCCAGGATTTTGGAAAGTGGTTTCCAGTTTCCAGGCACTGGAAACTGGAAAGTACTGATTGAAATTTAGTAATTCCAGTATTTTCTGGAATGGTATGTTGTTCCAGGATCCAGGAACTGGATCCTGGAACTGGAAAATATATATATATATATATATATATGTACATGCTTAGAGAATATGTACATGCATAGAGAATATGTACATGCTTAGAGAATCCGTTCATGCAAGAGAGAATACACGCATACGCACACACACACACCCCGCCCCCCCTCCCCCCCCCTATATATATATATATATATATATATATATATATATATATATATATATATATATGCCATATATACTGCTCTTATATACTGCTACTCTACACATACGTAAGTATGCGCGCGCACGCATGTATGTTTCCGCGGCGTCTTTTTCGAGAAGGTTTAGAAGGGCCTAAGCTATTGACAAAGGAATTATCAGTTAAGCCTAAAGGGGTAAAGAGAGGGGTGAAGAGAAGGAGGGAGAGAGAGGGAAAGAAAATCTAATTATAGCTTAAGCCTAAAGGTGTAAGGTATCAGCTGTCAATTATAACGCTAAGAACAAATGGCGTGGAGAAGGGAGAGAAATGATTTTAATTACCTTTAAATGACAGGTTTAAAAATTTATGACTTTTTGTAAGAAGGGGAGATTTAATTACTTTGTATTGAACCCTCACTTCAACTTGACAGGTTTAAAAATTTATGACGTAAAATAACAATGGCGTGAGAATCCACGAGGGGAGAGAAAGGATTTTAATTACCTTTTAAGTCTAAAAAGATTAATTATCTTTTATACAGAGGGGAGAGACACAAAAGCTTTTGTTACAATTCTTTCTTTAAAACTAATTATCATTTTTAAAAGTAGAAGGGTGGTAAATAGACAAAGAAACTTTAATCACATCAAGCTGACAGGTGTAAAATTTATGACTTTTTTTTTAGAAGGGGCCTAAGCTATTGACAAAGGAATTATCAGTTAAGCCTAAAGGGGTAAGGTATCAGTTGCCAATTATAACGTTTATACATAGGGTAAGTTGAACAAAGCACCAGATGTTCTTGTAATTGACACCAGTTCTTTGTTCTTACACTGACAAGAATACAGTTCAACACCTGTTACATGAAGGGGAAGAAACACATACACATACATACATACATACATACATACATACATACATACATACATACATATATAAGAATACTCTCTCTCTAACTAACTAACTAACTAACTAACTATATATATATATATATATATATATATATATATATATATATATATATATATATATATATATATATATATATATATATATATATATATATATATATATATATATATATCAAGTCAATTACCGACATGTCTTGGAATTTCCTAAGGTCGTTCATATTTAATATATACATTTCGCTTTTCTAAATTTGTAAGTTTCTATTTATATTTTGTTAAAAGTTAATGTTATTTACTTATTTTATTTTAGTTTTATTTATTTTTATTTAAAAAGAATCTATATATTTTTAAAAACTTTTATTTATTTTTGTTTTGTTTTCTTCAAACATTATGTTTTTACTAAAAAAATTTATTCTTTTCATGTTTATAACGTAAAAAATTTGCATTTTTACATACCCTAAATCAGTAAATCAGTAAATCAGTAAATCAGTAAATCAGTAAATCAGTAAATCAGTAAATCAAACTGCCCTCCTACCCATCCGTGATCTATTGATCTATTGATCTATTGATCTATTGATCTATTGATTCAAGTCATATTTTGTATAACATATCTCAAAAACTTTTATTTATTTTGTTTTGTTTTCTTTAAACATTATGTTTTTACTATAAAAAAATTATTTATTTTGTTTTATTTGCTTTAAACATTTTGTTTTTACTAAAAAATTTATTCTTTTTATGTTTATAACTTAAAAAAATTTGCATTTTTACATACCCTAAAGCAGTAAATCAGTAAATCAGTTAATCAAACTGCCTTCCAGCCACCTTCCTACCCTTCCATGATCTATTGATCTATTGATCTATTGATCTATTGATTCAAGTCATATTTTCTATTAAAATTGTTATGTTTTACATACCCTAAAGCAGTAAATCAGTAAATCAGTTAATCAAACCACCCACCCCACCCTCCTACCCTTCCATGATCTATTGATCTATTGATCTATTGATCTATTGATCTATTGATTCAAGTTTCTTTCTCTTTAGTATAATAAATAAGTTCTTTGGATAAAAAGCGGGAAAAAGAAAACAAGTTTTTATTTTAAAGCGTTTATAACATAAGTGCAGACTACATAATCGTTTACATATAAATTTTTAGCATCAAATATATTTACAAGTTTATTAAAAGAAACATTATTTAAAAAACATATAATGAAATAAATACAGTATACACCACATAAATTAGAACTGATAGGTTGTACAGGAAAACAAAAGGTCTTAACATATTGAACATTATTATATTTTAAAAAAGATGTTACATAATGATTACTAAACATAAAATCTAAATGCAGAGAGTCAAGGAAATATACAACATTATTTTGATTCTTATACACAGCTATCCAGTGACCATTGTTCGAAACATCCCGAGGAGAAGTGTTGAAGATAAGTCCAGAGTCGGTATCCAATTTCACAGAGCTAAGTTCATTACAGGCGAATACACCTAAAAATCTTCTTTCGTTTTTTCTAAAGGCATTTAATATTTCTTCTTCATTCATCGTTAATAATTCAAGATTATATTTCGTACTCTGTCAATCTCGATGATTTGAGGATGTTCCAAATACACCAGAACTGATATTGAGGATGTCAAACTTTGTCCAAACTTGAGACTTAACCCTAATGTGCCTTTTCTCAGGATATTAAGATGATAAGCATTACAAGCTGAAAGATCAGCTGTGAGATCGTAGGCATATAAATTACTGTTTTCAGCATAAGTCTTGAGATCAACACCTGTACCGTTATCGCTGCAGGATACAGTATTTGCAAATAAATCGTGAGAATGTGAGCCTTCGTATATCATCTCATAATCACGACCGTATGGTTGACCATTCACATGCAAACTGATACCTCTAAGACCGAAATGTGTAAATTTAAAGGCGGACTTCCCATAGTTTCCAGAATAGGCATCGTGTTCTACAATTCCTATTATTACCTTCTGAGGTAAGCTGCCATTGACGATGTTAGGTATATTAATACTTGATAATCCTTGGGTAAAGTTAAAAATTTTAGTCTCAATTCTCTTGATTGGATATTTTTCTGTATCAGTTAAAAGAGATTTCTCTATTTCCATATGTTTAAAGGGAGATAATTTCACTTTACGTACATAGAGATAAGCATCCAGTAATTTGAAAATAGGCTTTGGAGCGGAAGTTGTAGCTGTAGCGTTGCTTTGAACATTAAGCGCAAATTGAGGAGTAGATCTAGTTAACCTGATGCGGGTGTCCACTGATGGTAGAATAAGTCTCTTGAGAGAATATATCACCGTTTACACGTCCATAATATTCGTAAGTGTTATTTTTAGATTTAGCAGCATTGTCCCTATGTTTCTCTACATCTTTTAAATTGTAATACCCACATGATTGTAAATGGGACTGTTTAGCATCATCTGAATAATTTAGCAAAGTCTCAATATAACTTCGATAGGGGTAACTTGCAGCTGATGCTCCTAGAGATGTTTCATTTAAAAACACCTCAAGTTGATTGAAACATGTATACAGGAAATTTGTCTCGGTGGATACTATGTGGTCGGTGCCTGTGAGATTTGAACCATCTTCGTTTACTAACTTGGTCTTCAGATATAAAAACACATTCGAAGGATCAAGATATTGGTCAGAAGTGCCAGGGATGTTGAATTCGAGAGGTACATCTGTATTTGTTATGGCGTGAACGGGGTTAATACTAATAAAATTGGATTCACTCACACTGATCTGTGTAGGATTCACAGAAAAGAGATCCAATTCGCTCTTACAACAGTCGGGGCTGGAGGGATGGAGGAAATGCATCTTGCTACTACAATCGCTTGACGTATAATGAGGAGAGGTATGTTTAAACATTCCTTATATACGAAATAGATGCAGGTTATTATTATTTATGTAAAAAAGTTACCACTTATCACTGATATTAGAGAGCAAACACATAATACACTTTTCCTTTAGTGGTCCTTTCCTATTCCGTTTTTTACGGCGACCTATACCTTGACCAGTCATCTTACGTCGTATTTTTCGTTTAACATCATTCTAACATTTCATCTGAAACATCAGCTATGCGGCGTTTTACAGCACTACGAGGGTCGACACCCCCCATAATATCCTGGATTGTGTTTATTCCTGTTCTGGCCGCTTTTTTTAGCAATGTATTTACCTCCTGATTTAAACAGGGGAATAGCACGTCTGAACAACGAAGCAAAAAATCCTCCTAAACCATATCCCCTCTGCATTCTTGATCCCCTGAAGACTCTTTCTCTTTCCATTATTATTATTATTTACCGGAGCTTCTTTCTTATGTGTACTTTACACACTGCTGTCCCATTTGTGAATGGGTATGGTTTGCCTTCGACGTCTCTTATATAAACGCGAACTGAACTCAGTTGGGTCTTACTCATAGGTAAGTAGTGAACATTAGGAAAGCTTATAACTTTACGACCTTTAGGAAAATGAACTACTCTTAACAAAGAGGCTTTAGTATTCCCTACATACTGATGGTCTACAATATCTGTATAAACATAGGCCATACCTGGATCTTGAAACATCTTAATAGGCAAGCATACAAAATGTAATGAACTCTTGGTGTCATTTTTTGAGACATACTCTTCCATCGTTGGTATATAACGCATTAGATCCTTTAGATATGGTTTGACATTATTTCCCGATATTTTGTATACATGTGAGTAACAACAATTACGAAACCAGACTGAAGGGCGGAACATAAATAAACTTATATCTTTCAGGTTCACATTAGATTGAGATTTTAAAGTGATTAACACGTTATCTTCGTTAGCGGATTTATTAACAAGAAACACTAAATCTTTACATATTTGACTTTCTTCAAATTTTTTGTTTAAGTCTATGAACACATCAGTAACCGACTTATAGAGACCGTGCTCTAATAAATAATTTTCAGCGAAATATTCATTGTTGCCTCGTTTGATGGATGCAATATTAGGTTTACTTTTTAATACATTTTTAACATTATCAACATTTCTAAGTATCGTAAAAGCCACATATGAAACAGGCAAATTCTCTATATCGGCGTCGAGAATTATTTCACTTAATCCTGCTTCATACATTTCTCGATCAAAAGTTATAGTGTTCAATAATTGGGTTGTATAGTCTGATATTTTATTTTCCGGATATAGATCCATAGAAGCCGATGAAGGCAGCGTTAAATAGAAATGATCTTCACTCTCCATGTTCACAAAGTAAACTGATCAATGTTTCTTAATTTCACTGGCATTTATATAACTATTAAACTTCGCTGGGTAACCTACCCATTTGACAAGATACTGTTTATTTTTTCCTTTTCCTTTAGATCCTAATATTTTTTCTATTTTATATTCATTACTCTTAGGATCAAACCTTATTTTCTGTATTTCCTGCTTATAGAACCCTCCTTTTATTTGTTCCCCATCTAAATCTTCAAGATAGTATAATTTTAATCCGTCTCTCGGGAATTCTCTGATTGTATCTACTTTAAAAACTTCTCTTGACCATCCTGCTTCATACCCTTTTCTGAAATTTTCATCTGACCTAGACACTCTCACATAATCTCCTACTTTAATGCCTGTGTTATCTTTTATTTTCCGTACAGGATGACTAGGAACTGAGGGTTTTGTCTTCACCATCTCTAGAGGGGTCTTCTTAATTGTTCTATGATAAGACCTATTATAAGAATAAGCCAAGTCTTGCAGTATATCTATATACTTAAATATATTCAATTTTCATGAAATACCTATACATTCTTTCTTTTATAGTTCTTTGTACTCTTTCCACTATTGCAGCTTTATTAACTGAGTACGTATTGTAGTAATACCCTATATCATACTCTGTAACTATTTCTTGAAACTCTTTACCTAAAAATTCTGTACCTTTATCTGTCCACATCATTTGAGGATATCTATCATCCTCATTTATAATTTCTCTGACTGCTGCAGCTACAGTCTTTGACTTTTTATCTTTTAAAGCCTTTAACCATAAGTACCTGGAATATACATCTATCACAAAAAGAATGTATTGATACCCCTCATTGTAAACTTTATATTTTATCATTTCAGTCAAATCAAGTTGCCAGACGTTATCTAAGTGAGGGGCTATAGTTTTTCGTGTTGGAAATTTTTTCCGTATAGGTTTATGTAGAGTAAAAGCATCCTCCCCTTGTAAATAATTTTTCAGTTCCTTTTTATTAATATGAGGAAACTTTGAAGCGAACCTAGAAAAGCCTCCATAACTGTAAGGCTGTTTCACATCAAAGTAATATTTATCGACCGCCTCCTTAGCCTCCATGCCTCACAATGACATTATAAATAAAAAACATATTCATTTATACTGATAGGGGATATAAAAACCGAATGTCTATATGAAATATTTTATTTTTAATTACAAAATAATATTAACTATATTAAATTACAAGTATAAAATTACAAACAATACAATCATATAAAAAGTACAATAAATTATTAAGAACTAATCCATTTTGAAGCGGTTTTTTTCTTATTCTTCCTGCACTTGAACGTAATGTACTTCTACTTAGCATCTTTAATCTATCCGATGCAAAAGAAGTACCAGAGGGACTCACGTCAGGTCTAGGAGCCATTGGAATATTATCCAGTTCCGTTAATCTTTGTTTATTCTGGATTAAAGTTCTCGGGAAATTAATGGTTTGAAGTTCTTGTTTGATCCTATTCCATCCTGCCACAGGAACCTTCTTCCAATCACGCGAGAGATCGGATATCAAGTCAACAATATTCGATCCGGCTATTGTTTCTCCGTCAATAATGATTTGACCGAGTTCATTCCAGGTAAGCTGATCTTTTAAAATCTTATACAGAGCTAATCCCGTTTTCTTATTCCTCATTGGTAAGCTTTCCTTGAGTATATGTTTAAAATTATCTTCTCTTTTCACCTCAATCTTAGTATCTGGTGTTAGAGCTGAATCTTCCTTAGGTGAATTTAATAAAACTTTTAGATCTACTAATTTTTGTATAGCGTTTTGATATAGGATTCTTTTTTCATGAATGTCGACATCAGAGTTTAATATATGATGGAGTTCCTTCTCGTAATTATTTATCTGTTCAACTTGCGGATCATATAAACTCAAAGGTTGCTGTTGATGCAACGGTTGATATGGGTTATACATTGTCTGATGCAGTTGAGAGTTTGATTGAGACTGTTCGAACTGTTGTTGTTGTTGTTGTTGTGGTTGTTGTTGTTGTTGTTGTTGTTGTTGTTGTTGTTGTTGTTGTTGTTGTTGTGGTTGCTGTTGTTGTTGTTGTTGTTGTGGTTGTTGTTGTGGTTGCTGTTGTTGTTGTTGATGCTGTTGTAGAGGTAGGGTTCCTGTATTATATTTCATCTTCTCATAATCGCTGTAGGGTAAAACCACTACCTTCTTCATTATTGGGCAAGCCACTTGGTTATCAAAGGGGCTATGACTGAAAAGAGTAAAGGTAGGAACACACCTCCACCTTTTTGTAATAGCTTCTTTTTATTTTTAAGCTTTCTTACGTTACCAGCAAGTTTTTTAATGATGCTTCTGTGACGACGTAACTTTATCTGTTTAAAGGAACATTTCCTTTTATAAGATTTAGACATACTTCAGCTATACATTGTACAAATTTTTCATCTTCACAGATCAGTCTACGTTTTTCAGATGGTTTCAGATTTTTAAATTTTCTCATAAGAGGTAAATAATTTGCTACTAGAGTACTCATTATTCAGGTATGTATACTGTCTCAGCCTCGTTAGGTAAGTATTTGTACGCAGCAACACTCTGTGTGTGTTCTTGGGAATGAAGCTCGCAGAGTAAATAACCGTGAGGTATAGATGTAACTTCTTTATATACTTTTAGGAACTCTTTACGCTGAGTAGGGAACATTTGTGTGGCCACAACATTGATTTGGCTTATATCTCTTCTTTGCCCAAACAAGATTAAATACTGTGTATTTAAAGATACATCACGCATATACTTATTTTGATGAAAGATATTCTGAGTTATAAAAAATACAGTGACGTTTAAATGATGAGAGTAAACTGTAAAGGTTTCTGCTATATCCTCATTCAATTTATGCATTAAATCGTCAAGGATTATAATTTTATGACCAGGTAAACATTGAAGAGTTTTTATATCATATAAACCTTCGTGAAATTGAATTACATCTTTGTAATCATTAAACTTTTCTTGGTAAACACTGTAGCACCATGCTTTTGTTCGAAAATCTCAACCTCTTTTAAAATATTTAATAAAAGAAAGGTTTTCCCGCATCCTGTAGGACCAGACACAAGACATGTAGCAGGAGCGCGGAACATAAATTTACCAACGTCCATTACAGGTTGACACCCAAACACTAATGAACAAGAAAAGGTCTGCACTTATGTTATAAACGCTTTAAAATAAAAACTTGTTTTCTTTTTCCCGCTTTTTATCCAAAGAACTTATTTATTATACTAAAGAGTGTTATGTTATACAAAATATGACTTGAATCAATAGATCAATAGATCAATAGATCATGGAAGGGTAGGAGGGTGGCTGGATGGTACTTTGATTTACTGATTTACTGATTTACTGCTTTAGAGTATGTAAAACATAACAATTTTAATAGAAAATATGACTTGAATCAATAGATCAATAGATCAATAGATCAATAGATCAATAGATCATGGAAGGGTAGGAAGGTGGTTGGAAGGCAGTTTGATTAACTGATTTACTGATTTACTGCTTTAGGGTATGTAAAAATGCAAATTTTTTAGTTATAAACATAAAAAGAATAAATTTTTTAGTAAAAACAAAATGTTTAAAGCAAATAAAACAAAATAAATAATTTTTTTATAGTAAAAACATAATGTTTAAAGAAAACAAAACAAAATAAATAAAAGTTTTTGAGATATGTTATACAAAATATGACTTGAATCAATAGATCAATAGATCAATAGATCAATAGATCAATAGATCAATAGATCATGGAAGGGTAGGAAGGTGGCTGGAAGGCAGTTTGATTTACTGATTTACTGATTTACTGCTTTAGGGTATGTAAAAATGCAAATTTTTTTAAGTTATAAACATAAAAAGAATAAATTTTTAGTAAAAACAAAATGTTTAAAGCAAATAAAACAAAATAAATAATTTTTATAGTAAAAACATAATGTTTAAAGAAAACAAAACAAAATAAATAAAAGTTTTTGAGATATGTTATACAAAATATGACTTGAATCAATAGATCAATAGATCAATAGATCAATAGATCATGGATGGGTAGGAGGGTGTTATGGAGGGCAGTTTGATTTACTGATTTACTGATTTACTGATTTACTGATTTACTGATTTAGGGTATGTAAAAATGCAAATTTTTACGTTATAAACATGAAAAGAATAAATTTTTTAGTAAAAACAAAATGTTTAAAGAAAACAAAGAAACAAAAATAAATAAAAGTTTTTAAAAATATATAGATTCTTTTTAAATAAAAATAAATAAAACTAAAATAAAATAAGTAAATAACATTAACTTTTAACAAAATATAAATAGAAACTTACAAATTTAGAAAAGCGAAATGTATATATTAAATATGAACGAACTTAGGAAATTCCAAGACATGTCGGTAATTGACTTGATATATATATATATATATATATATATATATATATATATATATATATATATATATATATATATATATATATATATATATATATATAGTTAGTTAGTTAGTTAGTTAGTTAGAGAGAGTATTCTTATATGTATGTATGTATGTATGTGTATGTATGTATGTATGTATTATGTATGTGTTTCTTCAACTTCGTGTAACAGGTGTTGAACTGTATTCTTGTTAGTGCAAGAACAAAGAACTGGTGTCAATTACAAGAACATCTGGTGCTTTGTTCAACTTACCCTATGTATAAACGTTATAATTGGCAGCTGATACCTTACCCCTTTAGGCTTAACTGATAATTCCTTTGTCAATAGCTTAGTCCCCTTCTTAAAAAAAAGTCATAAATTTTTACTCCTGTCAACTTAAACGATAATTAAAGTTTCTTTGTCTATTTCCCACCCTTCTACTTTTAAAAATGATAATTAGTTTTAAAGAAAGAATTGTAACAAAAGCTTTTGTCTCTCTCCCCTCTGTATAAAAGATAATTAATCTTTTTAGACTTAAAAGGTAATTAAAATTTTTTCCCTCCCCTCATGGATTCCCAGGCCATTGTTATTTTACGTCATAAATTTTTAAACCTGTCAAGTTGAAGTGAGGGTTCAATACAAAGTAATTAAATCTCCCCTTCTTACAAAAAGTCATAAATTTTTAAACCTGTCATTTAAAGGTAATTAAAATCATTTCTCTCCCCTCTTGAATTCCCACGCCATTTGTTCTTAGCGTTATAATTGACAGCTGATACATTACACCTTTAGGCTTAAGCTATAATTAGATTTTCTTTCCCTCTCTCTCCCTCCTTCTCTTCACCCCTCTATTTCCCCTCTCTCATTTTCCCCTCATTTTATTTAGTCGAATGCCAGCGATTGAACAGTGAGGATGCTGCTGTTTTGACGGTCTCTCGCGAGGCGCGGAACCGGCGCGAAAAGACGCCGCGGAAACATACATGCGTGCGCGCGCATACTTACGTATACGTATATATATATATATATATATATATATATATATATATATATATATATATATATATATATATATATATATATATATATATATATATATATATATAGGCCATACTGCTGCTGCTATATATATATAGGCGGGGGTGAGGGGGTGGGGGTGCGGGGTGTGTGCGTGTGCGTATGCGTGTATTCTCTCTTGCATGAACGGATTCTCTAAGCATGTACATATTCTCTATGCATGTACATATTCTCTAAGCATGTACATATATATATATATATATATTTTCCAGTTCCAGGATCCAGTTCCTGGATCCTGGAACAACATACCATTCCAGAAAATACTGGAATTACTAAATTTCAATCAGTACTTTCCAGTTTCCAGTGCCTGGAAACTGGAAACCACTTTCCAAAATCCTGGAATCCTTCCAGGATTCCAGGATTTCCAGATTTCCAGTCCCTTTCAATATAGCACTTTAACTACTAAGGACATCTTAACTGTGAGGCACCATCTTTGTAAATCAGTTTGGACAAAAATAAACACATATACTCACAAGTCGGTTTCAACTTTCCATTATATGCATAGTTTACCAAATCAGCGTGTTTTCTCTTCGAGGCTTTCGTTTCTATGGTGATATTTCACAACAAGTTTCCATTCATAAATACAAGTAGGTAGCTTCGCTGAAGCTCGTAAGTTGGGTCACGTGATCTGATAAGTCACTTCAATTCTTTTTAAAATTCCCGAGAGGCAGACGAACACATCCATGATCTGTTAGTTTTCTTATTTTGATTCGCTTAATTCACAGCTGTTTTCATCTTTACTTAGTTTCGTCCTCAGACAATTCCCCTAAAATAAAATAAGCAATAATTTTATAAACTGCGATAAAGAATCATAAAATATTAAAATGCCTAATACAAAGAACTTTCTTACCATATTCCTTTGGGGTTTGTTTTCTCTTCTTTTAACCTTTTCAGACTAGTACGGCCTCATGCTACCTCTTTCCATTTGAGATCTTCCGAGCAATCTAGTTCTTTCCAACTCGATTTCTTTGTTTTAACTTTCTATAAATGATTAGGTGGTTTTCCCTTATAATATATATATATATATATATATATATATATATATATATATATATATATATATATATATATATATATATATATATATATATATATATATTACCTTTTCAAACTTTATAATATATATATATATATATATATATATATATATATATATATATATATATATATATATATATATATATATATATATATATATATATAGCGATCTAAATTTTATATATATATATATATGTTTTTTTTTGTTTTGTTTTTTTTTACAGTTAACACCACCACTCACGGGCAAAGCCCTAATCTAGGAGGGGGTGTGCTCAATTTTTGTCTGAGCAAGACGGAGCCAAGAAGAGAGTAACACACACTCAGACGTCCGACCAGTGACGAACCTGGGTCTTTCGCTTAGTTGGGCGAGTGCTCTAACAGCTGAGCTACCGGACGCCATTTTGGTGCTTGATCAATTCCTTCTTGACTTATATATATATATATATATATATATATATATATATATATATATAAATATATATATATATAATATATATATATATATATACTGCTGCTGCTATATATACTTAACTATATATATATATATATATATATATATATCTATATTACAGACATCGAGATCGCTAGCAAATGGCGTGAAAACTCGTACAGCAAAGAAGAAAGAAGCATCGTCCCGAAAAGTAGTGAAGAAAAAATAAAAATTGTTGAAAAGATTATAGAAAAAGTTTGATTAAACTGTGTATCAATGAGTAGTGACAAAAGTATTCCTTTTATAAATTTTGTTGGTAGTAGTAGTTGTTGTGAGAGAGAGAGAGAGAGAGAGAGAGAGAGAGAGAGAGAGAGAGAGAGAGAGAGAGAGAGAGAGAGAGAGAGAGAGAGAGAGAGAGAGAGAGAGAGAGAGAGAGAGAGAGAGAGAGAGAGAGAGAGAGAGAGAGAGAGAGAGAGAGAGAGAGAGAGAGAGAGAGAGAGAGAGAGAGAGAGAGAGAGAGAGAGAGAGAGAGAGAGAGAGAGAGAGAGAGAGAGAGAGAGAGAGAGAGAGAGAGAGAGAGAGAGAGAGAATTTCTTTATTTAATTTGTTTAATTGTCATATTCATCTCGCATTATTTGAGTTCACAGTGATGGGAGGTGGTTTCTACTAGATACCAATACGATTTATACCTCTGTTCAATGCCTACACCTCCCCTTCGTCCCTCCCCCCACACCCATACAATTTATTAATTATTATTGTTTGCAACTTAGAAAGATCTTTATAATAATTAACCTATGCATACAACCAACACCATTTTGATCTTCCCTCCTCGCAATTCATTTTTATTTTATTTTGTATAATCAAAATAATCTCATAAAAACGCACATAGTCAATTCCACTCTGTAGAAATACAAAAACCACATCGATATTTTTTTTCTTCCACTGTTATCAAATCTTCTTCCGTTCAGTCTAACATTCTTAATTCTGTTCTTTTTTCAGATTTGACAAACTTCACAAATAGATTTTACACTCTTAATTTTCAAGATCTTAACAGTTTTCCTAATCTTTATATATATATATATATATATATATATATATATATATATATATATATATATATATATATATTCTCTTTTTTTCTTCTTATATATATATATATATATATATATATATATATATATATATATATATATATATATATATATATATATATTATATATATATATATATATATATATATATATAACTTCTTTGCTATATATATATATATATATATATATATATATATATATATACTAACTATATATATATATATATA
Source organism: Trachelipus rathkii (assembly GCA_015478945.1). Taxonomy (NCBI): domain Eukaryota; kingdom Metazoa; phylum Arthropoda; class Malacostraca; order Isopoda; family Trachelipodidae; genus Trachelipus; species Trachelipus rathkii. Next base: position 48,111 of record JABUQX010142576.1, read on the forward strand.
TATATATTCTCTTCTTTCCTTATCCGTCCATCGCCTCCCACTAGATGTGGGGTAGGGTGCAGAAATATGCTCGGAAATAGGATAGTTGTGTAGAAGAGCATGACATAAGTCGAAAGGAAAGCCACCTCCCTACCATCCCTCCACAACCTAAAGCGAGAGCCTGTTGCAGTCAAAAAAAATTCATCCTAAGACTTCAAAAGACTGCACCGGAACTTCACTGTGGTATTTTGTCATTGTAGGGTTCACCCTTGGGCTAGGCCCTAGGCCCACAACCTTACCCCCTCACAAAACCCCGCCATTCACTCTTATTATGCACCTTTTCTCTCGCCTCTGCCAAACTCACATTCCTTTCCTTCAGACATTCCTTTACTCACTCAATCCACTTTTTATTTGGCCTCACAGCTGGTCGATTCCCAGCACACTCACCACTATACATCCGCTTAATCAACAAGCTATCATCCATCCTTGCCATATGGCCAGAGCATGTTAATACACTTTTGTTTATTCTCTAATTTAGGCCTTTGTTCATACCATACAACTCTCTAACACGTTTATTTCTCATTTTATCAATTCTTCTCACACCTATGATTATCAATCTGAAAAGATTGTACCACAGATCTATACCTCTTATTCCACACCATAGTTTCACTACTATACACTACACTAACACCAGTGACAAAATACCCTCATGCAGAACTCAAGCGCGCTCAAGACTTAGTCCTTTACATTCACCAAGGATTTAATTGCACCAGCCACCTTCCTACCATTCACAACTTTCCTACTACACTACATCATCTGTTCTCTTTTCATCCAACATATAACATAAATATTTAAATTCAGATACTTGTTCCAATTGCTCACCATCCAGCATGATAGGGTGATAGGGGTGGAGACATTGTAAATTTATTTAATTCTGCTGTTGCCCTAAATTTTGCTTCACCTCGTTTCTCACAATCATTGTCTTCTACCATAAAATTAGTACTTATAAAATATACTTAAAACCACTTGATATGGTTTGAACTCGCTCTATGCCATTTTGAAAGTAATTTTTATTAAAAAATTTTAGAATTATTGCAAAATTTGCGATAAAAGTTTACTTAAAATGAAAAAGTTATTTGGCATTAAAATTTTGCTTTAAAGTTTATCCTTTCAACAAAGAATCTTTTTGGTATAATCAACATTTTTTTTTATATAGGAAACCCCTACATTGTCGTTTTATTTTCATTTTCTTCAACTGTTCAGCGTTTCAGTTATTTCATTTACTTGCATTTGTTTGAAGTGCTGAGAGAATAAAGTTAGTAAAATGTTTTTAAATTATATTATTTTATTTTCAAAATGATTTTTATTTAAAAAAATATTTTATAGGTTATTCAAGATCCTTTAACGTTAGAACAATTACAAGAAACCAGAAAAGAAAATGATAAAATGAAGATAAAGGTAATATATATATATATATATATATATATATATATATATATATATATATATATATATACATATATATATATATATATATATATATATATATATATATATATATATATATATATATATATATATATATATATATATATATATAAGTATATATATATAAATGTATATATATATATATATATATATATATATACTATATATATATATATATATATATATATATATATATATATATATCTTTATATATATATATATATATATATATATATATATATATATATATATATATATATATATATATATATATATATATATACTAAATATATATATATATATATATATATACTATATATATATATATATATATATATATATATATATATATATATATATATATATATATATATATATATATATATATATATATATATATATATTTATTTTTTTACTTTTTTATATAACTATATATATATATATATATATATATATATATATATATATATATATATATATATATAACTTCCTAACGTGCTTTATCCCCTTTTCAGAGAGTAACATGGAGGGATTACAGGAAATCGCACTTTAAGGCTGGCTATCCCAAACCAGCGCCACCAACGTAATCACAGTCAAGTTTTAATTCTTGCCCCCAGGAAGATAAAACTGCAACTACTTTTTTCCACAGTATTTTCTTGTCAGTTCGGTTAAGAGGCCTCTTTACTCCTGAAATGTTTTCAGTCGATTTCCAGAGGCAAAATTTTGTTTAGAAACTTTTAAAGGTAAAATTTTAATAGTAAGTTTCAAAATAACAATTCTTAAAGCTTCGGCCAAATAGCTTTGGCATATTTTGTGTTCCCAAGTCCAGAGTGATTGTTTTTCCTTTGTGCCATAGATTTTTTTATATTCCTTTTTGTTCTCATTATAAATTTTATAAAACTAGACCAGCGATTATAAATATTTTGTGCAGTGTATGTGAACTAATAAAGGCTAATTTGTTTAATTCTTATAGCCACTTTCGAATGGAAAGTTTGTTATATTAAGTTCACATTTAATTTTATTTTATTTAGATTTCTTAACTTGGGTTAAAATTCTTTATTAGCTTCAGCATTTTTTTGTTTCCTCATGTGCTGTACAGATCAGAAAAAAATTATATTTCAAAGAGATCCGCTAAAGTTTTTTTTTTTTCTTTTTGCATTATATATTTTTTATGGTTTGTTCTATTCCTAAAATGGAACATTCTCTTAACTTAATATCTCGTTAGAAGAGTATAAAATAACTGTTTGGTTATTTAAAGATTCTTCATTTAAGATTTCAATCATTTTAATGCAATAAATAAAGAGAAGTGAAAATATTTTGTGTACCCAGGCAACTGTTTCTCAGACAAATTACGAATAGTACTTATTAATTTCTCAGAATCTCAAAGACCACTCTCCTGTAAATATATAATATATATATATATATATATATATATATATATATATATATATATATATATATATATATATATATATATATATATATATATATATATATATATATATATATATATATTTTCTCTTTTTTTCTATATATAAATATATATATATATATATATATATATATATATATATATATATATATACTATTTAATAAGTGGAATGTTGTACGTTTTCCTGACTTGGGTCTAGTAATTTTAAAATTCTCTATCATTCTTAATTCAAAGAAAATATCTTGCACACTGACCCATGTCAAGTAAAACAGCAGTAATTTACATTGCCTATCGGCAGGTGAAACACAAAGAACAGTGACTTTTAAATCAATGCAAATCTTCCATTGACGTTGGTTGTATTATTTTATATATTTAAAAAAAAGAAATCCCATTATGTTGTTATAGCTTTTCCCTTAATAATATTTAAAGATAATAAAATCTGTGTAAATTTTCTTCACATTATTTGACAGAGGGTTGAAGTTGAAATTTTCCTCTAACTGCCATTCGTCTGACTCTATGACATTTAGAAAGTAGGTAGAATTGGACGAGTTTGACAACTTTTATTAAAGCATTTTTTATTTACTCAACCATCTGACCTCTGGAGACTTCATGCCCAATTTGTATAGCCAGCACGTTGATGCCCAGAATAAAAAAAAAATGTATTATCTTGTCCTATCTATCTACTTCATAATTTTTTTTTTTAAAATTGGAGGACTTCAGTTTCAACATAAAATATTTTGAACCTTTGCCAGAAGAGATTTTATAATTTTTAGATAATTGTTTCGTGGTGTTTCAGTTATTGTACATACATCAGCTATATATTTGTACAGCTCTTTCTTATTTATACAGGGCATTAAAACTAAATATTTCTCAAGTTAATAAATGGATTATATTGAATGAAACTATAAAATATATTCAGATTTTTTAAGAGAAATGTTCAATTCTTTAAAGAGTATTGTAATTTATTGTCCCATTTTGATAATTTTTGGATTTTTATTTTAATTTCAGATTGAGAACCTAACAGAAGAGAAGAGATTATTAGAGGAAAACTTGAAAAAAGAAGCCACTTTAGATGATCAGAATAAATTAGTTCAAGATTTACAAATAGAGAATGAAAATTTATCAGAGAAAGTTAATAATTACCAGGTTATATTGGCTAACACGGTAAGCTGCACACTTTATATATATATATATATATATATATATATATATATATATATATATATATATATATATATATATATATATATATATATATATATATATATATATATATATATATATATATATATATATATATATATATATATATATAATATATATATATATATATATATATATATATATATATATATATATATATATATATATAAGGTAAACTGCATTAACCGCAGTGTCAATAAGTATTGATAAAAATACCCCTTTCTGAGCTATTCACCCTGCTGGGATTGAACCTGGGCCCTAGCAGATGAACGCGTATGTGATTGACCA
>JABUQX010142576.1:57500-59484 GCA_015478945.1 Trachelipus rathkii
TTGGGATTGTACTTTTCTAGGTGGTGCAAGTTCTACTAAGAACTCAGCAGTAATAACATTGGCGGAAAAGAGCAGATCAGCAATTATTTGATCAGCAGTTTTGCAGTGGTCTTTGACAACTTTCAAAATTCTTTGGACATGATCAGAGCACTGCATAAGGTCAATATTTTTTGTTTGAATAATGTTAGCCACTGGTTCAACTAAAGCAAAATATTTGGCTATTACGGAAAAGGTAATAATGAAATTGGATCTTGTTGCCGAACAGTATAATAGAAAAGCTGTTTTTCTTGTTTGATTGTTGGGTTCCTTGGACAATTTCTAACCCTTCAACGATTTTTATCATATTTGTATGGAAAATAGCAATACTATGATATTTTTGAGTCCAACGGGTTTCACAAAGTTTAGGCAAGTTGGGAATGTATTTTCTTCTTAGGGTGGAGTCTCTGAAAAAGTTTGTCTTTTATTGTGGCAATAGTATTTCAAATTTCCGGAATAATGTTTAGGTCATTAATGACCAAATTAAGCCAATGGCTTACACAGTGAAAATATAATCTTTTTTTTTATATTTTTCCCGCAGTTTCTTTTGAACTCCATGTTCTTTCCCTGCCATTGCTGCGCAGCCGTCGTACCCCTGACCAACGCATAGACTCGGATCCAAACCTTCTTTTTCTAAAAATTTTGGCAATGGTTTTACCATCCATCCCTTCAAGAACTTCAAACCCCAGAAATTCTTCTCGAACAGTCATTTTTTAAAGATCGAAAAACCTTAATCCTATAGATAATTGTTCTTTGCCTGACAAATCCGCAGTTTCATCGGTCAATATGTAGACACCAAATTTTTTTGCATCCGACAATCATGTTTTTTATGATAATTCCACACAAATTGATAAGTTCATTTTGAATCATCGGAGACGTCCAGACGGCATTCTTCTGTCCTTGAATATGTTCTTTCAATTCCACATCACCACTTTCTATTCGAAGTTTAATCAGGTCTTCAAAAATTCCCTCATGCAGGCCTATACCTCTTAAAGGTAAGTCATGGGTTCCGCAGAAAATTATGGTCTTCAAAATTGCTGTAATATTTCTTTTATTTTCTGCAATTGTTTTTTGATGTGCTGTCTGCAGCTGAATATCAATTTAGCAGCTTTGGCAGCCGCCAAATGCTATCGACATACTGAGAGTTCTAGCGGAGAATACTGTCAGAAGAAGCTAGCTGTATAAAAGCTTACAGCCCATACTGAGAGTTCTGGCGGAAAACACATTAAAACCACAGTGTATATTAAAACTCTTTAGAAGAAATGTAATTTTTAATACGTTAGTATTCAGTTTTTTCCACTAATAAACCCTTAAAAACGTCATCTGGCAAACATATAAGGTTCATTTTTTTATTTCGCCAAGATTTAGGGGGAAAGCAAGTACCCCCCTGCCCCCTTGCATACGCCCATATATATATATATATATATATATATATATATATATGATATATATATATATATATATATATATATATATATATATATATATATATATATATATCTATATCTTTATATATATATATATACATATATATATATATATATATATATATATATATATATAAAACTACCTTTTAACGTGCTTTATCCCTATGCCGAGGGTAATTAATATATATATATATATATATATATATATATATATATATATATATATATATATATATATATATATATATATATATATATATATATATATATATATATATATATATATATATAACTATATATACTCTCTCTATTATCTACCTCCCTTTTCCCAGATTGTGAGTGAGGTGCGCAGTATACACTGGAAATAGAAAAGTAGAAGAACATGACGCAAGTCGAAAAGAAAGCGCCACCTTACCATCCCCTTCATATCTTAAGTTGAGAACTCATTGCAATCAGAAAAAATCCACCTAGGGCTTACGAGACTGCGACGAACTCACAGTGTGTTTATCTTGTCATTGAGA
>JABUQX010142577.1:0-5000 GCA_015478945.1 Trachelipus rathkii
CCCAGGCTGATTTAAGCCTAATACCAGGTCAAAAGGTAATTCCAGTATAGACAAGAATCGAGAATCAATGTTATTATTATTTTATAAATATATTTCAAACTGAAACATGCTGGATCGGTAAGATCCTTTAAGCAGGTAAGAAGGAAATGTTTACCTTTCTTGTGAGTGGACGGAGGTAATCCTTATCTCTATATGACCTCGTATGTGATTGGTCGAGAATTATTTTATCGCTTTTTGGTTTTACGTATGTAAACATGTTTTTTCATATCCTGAACCTGGGGCTCGTTTATTTAAACTCTTAACATACATGTAAATATTTATTTAAGAAAGTAAAAATAAGGAAAATAAAAACTTTACTATATAATTAGAAATTTAATAATCATTATCTTACAGTAATTTATATATATATATATATATATATATATATATATATAAGAGTGTTAAATATATTTACAATGATTTTATATATAAGGTTCACATTAAATATAATACAGGAATATTATTATATATATAACACTTCCACATACATTTTACACATAATGTTTATGATTATTTTATATTAAAATTCTCTAAATCTTTGCAAATATGCCAATCATTTATATCATTATCGATGATATAGTTTCGTAACTCAGTAACACCTTCAGTTAACACATACGTAAAAAGTTCTCTCTCAGATATCATAGTATATTTACATTCGGGGTCACCTGCATAAATACTTTTTTGCCATTGTTTTCTAAGTAGATAAATGAATTTCTGTACGTCTATAGAACTTAGGAAGCGATCGATGATAGGCGTTGGATCATCAATCAGGTTTTTCTTAAATGCGTAGTATTCTTGGTATAACATGTAATGAATTACGGTTACGTAATTAGATAACACATATGTCTTCTTCAGCTGCATTAACATTCGCTTACGTACCTCTAACATATATTTCAGTTGCGTTAGGCCTGAAATGTAGAATCCAAATGATGTAGGTTCAAATAAGGCTGTTTCATTATTTCTCTCCCATAATCTAACTTCCAAACTGATTATGTTTTGATGTTTATAAAATGCTAGAGTAATTTGCTTATCGCTGGTTTCTTCGCACAGGCTAATAACTGTTTCGGTCCAATTTAAAGCTGAGCTTGGTTTCAAGTGTGCTACCCATTCACTGTGATTACATATACAAAGTAATTCATCAGGACTCATGAAAATACGCTTGGTATTATAACAGGGTGATTGGGTAGCACACTTGAAAAATTCAAATCCATCGGGTTTTCTTTTATATAAGAATGAAACCCTACTTCCTGGGATCTTGATTTCCCACTGGATAATGTCTTGTATTGAGGTATACATGTTAAGGTGAATCATGATATACACTTAGTGAAAATAGAACACTTTTATTACAAATCAGAGAACTTGTGCACTGCTTAAGAGCCAAAACGAGTATGATTTTAAAATGAGTTTGGATCTAAAACACGCATCCTCCAATATAATTTTCATCCAATCAGAGATAAGGTTCAGGATATGAAAAAACATGTTTTTACATACGTAAAACCAAAAAAGCGATAAAATAATTCTCGACCAATCACATACGAGGTCATATAGAGATAAGGATTACTCCGTCCACTCACAAGAAAGGTAAACATTTCCTTCTTACCTGCTTAAAGGATCTTACCGATCCAGCATGTTTCAGTTTGAAATATATTTATAAAATAATAATAACATTGATTCTCGATTCTTGTCTATACTGGAATTACCTTTTGACCTGGTATTAGGCTTAAATCAGCCTGGGATACAAAAAGGTTTATCCTAAATTTAAGCCTAAATTTAGGCCTAACGTGGTTATTGCACCACATTTTACAGAAAAAGGTCAGTTTGAAATATATTTTGGACCTGGAATTAGGTCTAAATCGCCCCAGGATACAAAAAGGATTATCTAATTTAGGCCTAAAGTAGTTATTTCAACATTTTACAGAGGAAGTCAGTTTCGTATCTGTAAGGAGTGCGGGTTGTTGTGTTTTCTCGTGATGGATTGTCAATGTACATAGATAATAATAATAATAATAATAAAATCCGAATTATTTAAAAAACTTTGAAATATTTTTAGTTAACATCGAGCGAATAATATAAATGTAAGTGAATAATTGTTATTTTTAAATAAGAACTTAGAAAGATTTTTAATAAAATACATGTTATGTTACCAGAGAGAAGAACTTATTTTGTTGTTTTTATACTTATTATGGCTAAAGATGATGTAAAAGCAGTAAGTCAATAGAATAAAACGTGGCATAGTAGAGGGGTGCTGGGGCTGACCTTACTGATTTATTGCTTTAAGGTACGTAAAATATATGTTTTTAATAAAATTTCATAAAATTTTAGTAAAAGTTATTTTAAAACTTGATAGTTATAAAATTTATAAACAAAAAGTATTAACAGTTAATAATAAATTCTTTGTTCAAAGATAATGATTGATTTATTATAGAAGTTTTAAGAAACTTTGAAATAATTTTAGTTATATTTGAATGAGTAATATAAATGTACGTGTTTAATTAAAACATAAAATGTTTTAATAAATTATACGTTATATGTGTAAGTGAGTGTGCGTGTGTGTGTAAGTAAATCTGTGTGTGGGTGTAGTGTGTGTGTGTGGGTGTGTGTGTGAGTGTAAGTAAATCTGTGTGTGTGTAAGTAAATCTGTGTGTGTGTGAGTGTAAGTAAATCTGTGTGAGTGTAAGTAAATCTGCGTGTGTAAGTAAATCTGTGTGTGTGAGTGTAAGTAAATCTGTGTGTGACTGTGTGTGTGTGTGTGTGTGTGTGTGTGTGTGTGTGTGTGTAAGTGTAAATGTAAGTGTCTATGGGTGAATGTAAGTGTCATAGTGAATGTGTGTATAAGTGTCATAGTGAATGTGTGTATAAGTGTAAGTGTGTGTGACCGCGTGTGTATAAGTGTATATGTATGTGTGTGTGTGTGTGTATGTGTGTGTGTGTGTGTGTGTGTGTGTGTGTGTGTAAGTAAATCTGTGTGTGTGTGTGTGTATGTGTGTTCTAAATAATAACAATAGACATGAAGTAAATAACACTAAGTATAATAATAAAAATAAAAATAAAATAATAAAAATAATAAAATAATAATAAAATAATAAAAATAATAATAAAATAAATAAAAAGTATTAAAACAAAATAAAAAACATAATGTTAATAAATATATGAGTTAAAGCCAGTAAAGCAGAAAGTTAAAACAGTAAAACATAGAGTTAAGAAGCAGTAAAGCAGAAAGTTAAAGCAGTAAAAAGCAGAAAGTTAAAGCAGTAAAGCAGAAAGTTAAAAAAGTTAAAGCAGTAAAACAAAGGCATACTAAGCCCCTAGGAATCCCTTAGGTAACACCTCTATTGTTTACTGCTTTAAGGTACTGTAATAATATGTGAGTTAAAAACGGTAATGCACGGTGAGTTAAAGCAGGAAATAAAGCAGAAAGTTAAAAGCAGTAAACAGTAAAACAAAAAGCATACTAATCTTAGGTGTTAAGTAACACCTCTATTGATTTAGTTGCTTTAGGGTATGTAATGTTAATGTTTTTAGTAAAATTTCGTCGTACAATTGTAGTAAATAAAATGATTATATATCAGACACTCTGGATTTTTTCTTCTTACATACAATTTTTAAAAATTTATAAATTAAAAAGTATTAAGTAAAAAGTATTAAGTAAAAAATAATGTTAATAAATATATGTGTTAAATAATAGATCTGTAATGAGTTACAGTTTTAGGTTCGCGAAAATGTTTTTAATAAAAATGTTTAAGTATGAAATAAAAATGAATGACTCATAGTATATTTGAAAAGAAATTCTTTGAAATGTTTAAGTATGAAATAAAAATGAATGACTCATAGTATATATATATATATATATATATATATATATATATATATATATATATATATATATATATATATATATATATATATATATATATATATATATATATATATATATATATATATATATATATATATATTTCATTCGGGCGGGAATATTTCGCCTGCGGGCGCACGCGGCGGGCGGGTACGCGAAAATATGGCGCCTGCGGGCGCACGCGGCGGCGGCGGTTACGCGGAAATATTGCGCCTGCGGGCGCACGCGGCGGGCGGGAACGCGGCGGGTCGCACCTGCGGGTGCGGGTTCGTGGGACTTCACGCGGAGAGATCATGCTGCGTCCTGGTGATCAGCTTATAACATAGGTTAGACATTAATATTAACTCTGTTCTTTGATGTAGGGTAGAGATGAGCCATCAAAGATGATTTCATCAAAGATGAATCATCAATATAGATGGTCTCAAAGATGACGGCATCAAAGATGACGTCATCAAAGATGAACCTTCAAAGTTGAGGCATCAATGCTGAGGCATTTATGATGGGGCATCAAAGTTGAGGCATCAAAGTTGAGGCATCAAAGTTGAGGCATCAAAGTTGAGGCATCAAAATATCGAGTGTGTGAGTGTAAGTGTAAGTGCATCTGCGTGTGGGTGTGAGTGTAAGTGTATATGGTTTAATGTAAGTGTCTATGGAGAGTGTAAGCGCTTATAAGTGTCATAGTGTGTATAACTGTCATAGTGAATGTATGTATAAGTGACATAGTGTATGTGTGTATAAGTGACATAGTGAATGTATGTATAAGTGTAAGTGTAAGTAAATCTGTGTGTGTAAGTAAATCTGCGTGTGTAAGTAAATCTGTATGTGTAAGTAAATCTGTGTGATTGTAAGTAAATCTGTGTGTGTGTAAGTAAATTGGGCCGTAGAATACACAAGGGTTGACCGAAAAATTTGGGTTCTCAAAATTGTACCGTAGAATACAAAAGGTTGGGCTAAAAATTAGGGCTGCCGAAAAATTAGGGGTGGCCTAAAATTACGGTGGGCCAAAATTGACCCATGGAAGACCAAAGGGTTGGTCGTGTGTTTGTACGTGTGAATAAGTGTAAATGTAAGTGCAAGTATCTATGGGTGAGTGTAAGTGTCATAGTGA